>RJWJ010011229.1:0-44858 GCA_004363605.1 Indri indri
CTTGTTTACTGCAAAGTTTATTCTAATTTACCTTGCCACGAGCAGTGTGTGCAGTTGACCTCATCGGTGTATCTACACCAGCACTGAGTAGTATCACCTTAAAAGTTTTTCTTCTCTCTCTTTTTTAAAATTTCAAAGTATTATGGGGGTACAAATGTTTTTGGTTACATGGGTAGTTTTGTAATGCTTGAGTCAGCGTTAAAAGTGTGCCCATCACCCAGGTAGTGTTCATTGTGCCCATTAGGTAGGTTTTCTCCCATCCCCTCCCTCTGCCTCCCCCAGCTTGATTTCCATTGAGATTTACTTCCCTCTGTGCACACTTGTGCTCATCAGTTAGTGCGAGTTTAATAGCAAGTACACGTGGTGTTTCTTTTTCCATTCTTGAGATACTTCACTTAGGACAATGGTCTCCAGTTCCATGCAAATTGTTGCAAAAGGCATTAAGTCACCCTCCTTTATGGCTGAGTAGTATTTGATAGAAAAAAAAGGCAGCTTATTTTTTCATTTTTGTTTATCTGGATAGTAATGAACTGATAATTTTTTCATCAATTTGTCATTCAGGCTTCTTTTACTCTGAATTGTCTTTTCACGTCTTTTGTCCATTTTTTTCTGCTGAATTTTAAATATTTTCCAATAGATTCATATGCTAAATGCACCAAACTTTTCTCTGATATATTTTTAATCTGTTGCTTTTTATTTTGTGTGTAATTTATATAGATTAGATATGGTCAAATTTGTTGAGTGTTTGCTTTGCAATTTTTTCTGTTACTTACAAATTTCTTCCTCTTCGCATGCAAAATTTTATCCACATGATTTTATGATTTTATTCATATATTTGCATTTAACATTTTAATCTGGTTGGAGTTTATTTTGATGTGTGTTATAAGGTTGAGGCATGTTTTCCCCTGTAATAAATAGACAATTGTCCCAGCATCATTTCTTTTTTTTTTTTTTGACTGCTAATATGGGCACTTTTATGTTTCCTTTATCTGTCTATCAACTTGTCTTCTAGAACATTTTATGCAGTATCTTATTAAAATTTTAATAGCTCCTGTTCTTTACCCATTCATCTGATAACAGACACCTAAGTTGCTTCTATATTTGTTAATTAGTGTGATTTCATCATTCCACATGGTAAACATATATCAAAACATCACATTGTACCCCATAAATACATACAATTACAATGTGTCAATTAAAAATAAAAGTTTTTCAAAAAAGATTAATAGCAACAAAATTTATTTTTAATATCTAGCAGGACAAGCTTCTCCTTTTACTTCTCCTGTTTTCCCCCAACTCTCTTAGTCAGTCTCATCTATTTATATTTTCAAATAAACTTTAGAATAATTTTGTTAAGTTTTGAAACAATCCTTTTCAGAATTCTGTTAGCATTGAATTAAAGGCATTAATAGATTTGGTAAGAAGTGGCATTTTAATAATGCTAAATTTTCCTACTCAGGAAAATGGTATAGTGAGCTCTTCAAATCTATCTATCTATCTATCTATCCATCTATTTCTCTATTTATATCCTTTGGTCAAGATGCCTGTGCATGTGTATGTATACTTTGCCTGTTACTTCTGGATGTTTATTTTTTTCTATTTCTACTGTGAATGGATTTTTAAAACTTTTTTTAAATTTTTTTTTAAATTTCAGCATATTACGGGGGTACAAATGTTTAGGTTACATATATTGCCTTTGCCCCACTCAAGTTAATTGCTTTATTTTAAATGCTAAAGAGAGAAAATGTAGACATATTGATTTTGTAACTCATCACCTTCACAACCTACTTCTTATTTGCAATTTTTCCAGCTTTTTTTCTAAGTAGGCAATCATATCTTATGAAAGTAATGATACGTTTTCTTATTCTTTTATTTTTCATGACTTATTGGGTTGACTAGAATATCCGTAATGTTAACAAATAATAGTGGGTTTCCTTGTCCTAGGATTAATGGAAAATCTCCTTATATGATGTTGGCCATTGACTTAAGATGATTAAAACATTGTTTGAGGCACTTTCATTTTATTCTAGTTGCCCTGAGTTTTAGTTAGTAATGAGTGTTGATTTTATCAAATGCCTATTTTTTTTACACACTAATAATAACTTGGTGATTTGGTGGAGATTTTTGGGTCATGATCTTTCTTGCTCAAAACTTGATGTTATGGAAGGAAAATTTGAGATCAGTTTGATGTTTTAATCTTTCTAGGTGAACCATTTTTTTCAGTTGTTTTATTTTCTGCCTAGCTGCATGTAGAATTTAAAAAAATTATCCATCAAGTTCTAAAATCTTATCAGGTATATTTCTAGACAATGGTATTCAGTGTATCTATTTGAATTACAAATCCAGGTCATCCATAAACCTGGAAGGTGTTTTGTTATTTTATCTCTCTGATTATTGCTTTTGTCCTATTTTTTAAGATAACGTTTTTAGAAACACCAGTCAGTGGTATGCTCTATGTTTGGTTTTCCACATCTTTCATTTTGCTTCTATTTCATGTGGTTGTTCTTTGATTCTGCATTCTGGGCCTGGTTTGTGTGTTTGTCCTACTTTGGTTTAGCTTCTATACTATTTTGCACCATTTTCTATATATGATTTAATTTTCCTATTACATTTTCTATTTCCTTGCCATGTTTCCACATTTTATCAGGACAATTTCTTGTTTGCCCCCCACTCCCGTTTTTCACTCAGTTCCTTTTTATAACATTATTATATACTTTTTCCCTGGAATGTTTTTTTTTATTCGTCAAATAGTTTCTTTCAATCAGAACTCACAAGTTCTTTTCAGATTCTAAAAGTAACATATACTTACTGCAGAAAATTTTGGAAGTCCAGCAATGTACATACAAGAATATTAAAATGATCATTATCCCATTAATCCGAAATAAATCATAGTTAATACGATAGAGTATTCTCTGTCATTGGAATTCTTCGGTAGATACTATTTTTAAACTTACTTTGAAATCATTATAGACTCGCAGAAAGTTTCAAAAATACCACACAGAGTCCCACATAAACTTCACCCAGCTTCCTCAGGTTCCATCTCATATAAGTTTAGCACAACATCAAAACTAGGAGATTGACATTAGTAAAGTACTGTTTTCTGTACTACAGATCGTATTCAGTTTTTTTTAACCATTTTTTTACATGCATATATTACTGCATATGTGTGTGTATAGATTTATGCAGTTTTATCCTATATACAGACTCATGGAATCACCCCTGCAATCAAAATACAGACCTGTTCTATCACCACAAAGCGCTCCCTCATCCTCCCCCTTTATAGTCATGCCTTCCTCCCCATCCTTATCCCTTGGCAACCAGTAATCTGTTTCCTCTCTCTAATTTCATCATTTCAATATGTTATATAAATAGAATCAAACAGTATGTAACCTTGTAAGATTTACTTATTTTGCTAAACATAATGCCCTTGAGCTCCACACAGGGTGTTGCAGGTATCAACGTATGTGGGTAAACAGTTTATATTAATATAACTATTCACCCACTGAAGGACATTTGAGTAGTTTCTTTTTTTTTTTTTTTTTTTTTGCTACTGTGAACAAAGCTTCTATGAGCACTCATGCAGAGATTGGGATTCTCTGGTATACATTGTTTTGAAGTCTTTCTTTTAAAACATAGCATTCTATTGGGAGCATTTTCCCATGTCATCATTTAGATTTTGAAAACATGGTTTATAATGGCTGCAAAATATTCTACCATATGGATGTACCTTAATTTATTTAACCATTTCCCCATAAGTTCATGTTTTCTTTAATTTTATTGGCAGCATGCCAGATGCTTTTTTAGAATTTTCTTCTTTCTTATAGTAATTCTTTTAACAATGTCTGTACTTTCTATGCATTTTGAGTGCCACGTTCTTTTCCAGTTATGATTGGAAGTTGTTTCCTAGACCCCAGGTTATTGGTTTTTTATTCTTCCTTCTTTGTAAAAATGAGAAAACATGTAGGCAGGGTTGGGGTTTGCCTGGTGGTCAGGAGAGGTGGATTTTCCTTGGTGTCCCTAATTGCTCACCTGGGTCCTGTTGGATATCTATCCCCCAGATCTTTCGATGAATGGGTGATTCACATACTCTGGCTGCTGGCCAGATTTCTGAGGCCTGGTGGCCATATATTGCATGTGGGCAGAGGAGAGATCTTTGCTGCCTGTTGATGCAGTAGGAATTTATTCATAATTATTTACCATGCGGTCTAGTTCTTTGCTGGTCAGAAGCAGTCCATGAAACATTATCCAGAGTACACTGTTCTTGCTGTTCCTTCTCTCTCTTTCGTTCCTCCTGCTTTAGTTCTCACGTCTTGTTTCTCAAGTTGCAGTAAGCATCCACTGCGCCCTGTTTCAATTGCAACCTCCACCATGTCACAACTCTAGCCATCGCAGTCTCCAAGTGATTGTAATAAGAAAGACCGTGTTAGGAGGGGAGGTCAGTGAAAGCGCCGTGACTTCATCAGAATGTACCTCTTACATGTCAGAGCCCCTCGTGTCTCAGCTGTCAGGAGTCACTAAAAATCGATTACCTTTTCCCTTCCCGATCCTGCCGTTCTGCCTCAGGTGGCCCAGAGCAAATTCTTCGTGGAAATTTCTTTTGGAGTCTTACCAGGGCTATTGCAATCGTGCATCTGAGTGTGGTTTGAAATTATTTTAACAGAATAAGGTACTGCAAAAATCAGGTGCCTCCAGACTTCCACCCTCATTACCCAGAAGTCTGTAATAGCTTTGTGATCTCAAAGAATGGGATTGGGGGCAGCGTCTCATTCTCCTCCAAATGACAATGATTGTCATTTCTGAAACACTTCATTGTTTAAAAAGCACTTTATATGCATTATCTCAGCTCATTCATCCAGTCTTCGAGCACCTGTTATATGCCAAGCGCTGGGGACACAGAGTGAATGACATATCCCGCCCCACACGTTTTCCGCTTAAAACTCTCCAATGGCTTCACATAACACTTGGAATAAAAATTCAGTTCCATCCCTACACAGTAGGAGCTGGTCCTTTCTGTTTCTGCAACCTCATCCTCCCCACCCCCACGCCGTTCATTCCCCACTTTTCTGTAGCCACAGAGGCCTCTGGCTGTTTCTCAAACATACTAAGCTCCTCCCCGCCTCAGAATCTGCTATTCCTTTTGCCTGGAAATCTCTTTCTCCGTATTCATATAACTTGTTCTCGCTGCCTCCTGTCTTTCAAATCTGAGCTTAAATGTCACCTCCCACAGAGGTCAAAACATTCTGCTTTGAATGATCAAATAGTGGAAACAAAAGCACTCTGCCCCAACCAAATCATTGTTTATGTTAGCTGCAATCAATGAATTAGTTGATCGATAATTAGTAAGAGTCCCCCACCAGCAGTCAGACACTATGTTAGATACTGCGGACACAGTGGTGAATAGCTTACCATGGCCCCTGACTTCTTGGAGTCTACAATCTTTTGGTGCCCGGCAGTCTTCAGGCAGATAAGACCTTGCCAAAAGATGGGCACCAGAGGTGAGGCAAGTGATGTCAGCCTAAAAGGATGCTATAATGCCCTAAAATCCCATGCCAAGAACTCCCATTTGTCTCTCCCCTTTCATATCTAATCTGCTCATTTACGGGCTCAGAGTCTGGAGGAAAAAGGATTAATTTTCAAAGTGACCCAGAGGCTCTCCAAGAGCCCCCATTAACCTCACCTGTTTAGGAACCTGGCCCGCTTCCCAGCTCCAACTCCAGGAGTGATTCACCCTGTTTAAGTGAGAACACAGAGGCTCCAGCACACTGGCTCCGGCGTTTGCCCACAGAATGTTCCCCTGGAAGCTCTGTTTGACTTTTGCTTTTCCCCTTCCGGCTGGTTGTCATGGTGACACAGGGAGCTGAGAACTGTGCCTTCCCTTCCAAAGGAAGGTTTTCTTCGTTCTTCCTTTTTGGTGGAGGAGGGGTGAGATGGGGTAGGGCCAAGAGTCGGGTCTAGAATCTCAAACAGGCAGACACCTTTCTTCCAGAGGCCACTAGTTATGGTTTAAAATCCCAACCCTGTCATGATGAAGCTATGTAATCCCAGCAGGTTATTAACTCTTGTTAGCCTCAGTTTCCCCATCAGAAAATTGGGGATGATAAACAACTTTGACTTAGAAAGCCTCTGAAAAGTAAATGAAGTTTTTCCTTTAAGTGCTGAGGACAGTATCTGGTACACAGCAAGGTAACCAATGTTTGCTATTATTGTGTTGTGTCTACTACCACCGTCATCATCACTATCGTCATCATCATCATCATCACCAATAGATTCCCAGTAGCATCTTTGTAAAGGAACGAGTCACGGCAAAGAAAAAAGAGAACAAAGTTCAAATCCTGACTCCACCATGCAGGAGCAAGTCTATTAATGCACCTGTGTCGGTTTCCTTATTTATAAAATGGAAACAACAGAATCCATTTTTCAGGGGTTGGAAGATTCAGTGAACTTAGTTAAGTGAAAGTGTCTGGTACATAAGTGCTTAACAAAAATTAGTGGAATCTGTGTTTCAATATAGATCTTGCAGCAATATAGCCTTTGATTTTAGGATGTCTTCTGTTGCCAAAATTTGAAACAGCCTTAATAATTATAGAAAAAAATAAAAATATTCCCCTTTCCCAAATAGTGAAAAACAGAGAATATATTACAAACTGTTTGAAATAAAACTAATCCTCGGTTTAATATTAACATCACCACGATACAGTGTTGAGCAGTCCATTGGCCGATCAACAGACATTTGCTAAGCACCTTCTATGTGTTAGGTGCTTTGCTTGGCACTGTACAGAAGGGAAGAAGACACAGAAGGTCTGAAAGAGCTTGAGTAAATCAACACATATATTGATTGCATCAGGAAGAAAATTGGGCAGGGAATCAGAAAAGCCTGTAGTTCCCAGATGAAAGGTCCAGATTCAGTTTATTCCAAGGGCCTTCAGGTTCTGGTCTCTATGTGTCTTCCCAGCCTCATTTCCTACCACTCTCTGACAACCACCCAAAGCCCAGGTCAGTAAGATTGTGTTATGCTCCATCATGCCCCAGTGACTCTGCTCCTGCTATGGCTTCTGCCTAGATCACCCTTTCCGAAACTTTCTTTGCCTTTTCATCTTTGCAAACTCAGCTTGCCACCCAATATCCCCACAAATGCCCTCTTTGACCTACTATCCTGTGTATCTACCATATTTTACCATACAGAATTGACATTTTGTAGGTTAGAGTGGTTGAATTTTGTCAATTTTGTTGGATTTAACTGAATCCCCTAGTATCCTTGGTGTGACTCTGTATACTACAGAGGCAACACAAGGTGATGGTATAAACATGTCACCTCTGGAGTGTCACTACTTTGGTCCAACTCCAGCTCTGCCACTTACCTGCACTGTGACCTTGGGAAAGTTACTTAACCACTCTGTGTCTCAGTTTCTCCATTTGTGAAATGAAGATAATATAACCCATCTCATAACATTCACAAGGGATTAAATGGGAAACAATATATATACATATGGACATGTGTCACCTAACGATGGGGATACAGTCTGAAAAATGCATCATTAGATGATTTAATTGTTGTGCAAACATCGTAGTTTTTACTAACACAAACCTATATGGTATATAGGCTCCAAACCTGTATAGAATGTTACTGTACTGAATACTGTAGGCATTGTAACACAATGATAAGTATTTCCGTATCTAAATATATCTAAACATAAAAAAGGCACAGTAAAAATACAGTATTAAAATCTTATGGGACTACCATTGTACATGCAGTCTGTCATTGAGCAAAATGTCCTTTTGCTGTGCATGACTGTTTATATTTATTTAACCAAATTCTGGGCATGTAATTAATGATAAATAACAGTAAATAAGTGTTAACTATTATATTATAATCATTGCTTTATTTTACTGGACTCCTCTTTCAAACTGTAAGCTCATTGAAAGCTTACAATGACCTTATTACCACAATGTCAAGCAAGGCACCAATGATAAGTGACCAAGAGATGTTTATTGAATAAATAAAGACCTCGGTTTGCATTCTATTTCTGCCATATACTAGCTGTATGATGTTAGGCAACCATTCAACTTCTCTGGACCTCTTTTTTTATCCATAAAATAAGAATGAGAAAAAAACATATTTTTCTATCCTCCAATACTTCTGTGGCTACCAAATACCATTCATTTAACTCATTCTACAAATATTTGAGTACTTACTACATGCCTAGGAGTATGCACACTGCCAAAATATTTTGGAGGTGAAGGTACCTTATCAGCTGCAGTGACTGCCCTCGTATGTAAGGGGTACTTATAGGAAGAATCAGCTATGGAACATGAGAATAAAGAAGTCTTAATATGAAAGCTTCCCAGATGATAGAGAAAAATGAAGCATTTAAATCGAGGTCTTACAGTAGGTCAATAAGAGTTCATAATTAAACGCTGGAATATTGTCCTCAAATATACGTTTCACATTCCTTGATACAAAGTTAGAAATCGTTCCTTTTTCCGCATTTTGAGGGAGTTTGATATCTTTAGGCCACACATATTTAGTGCAGAAGGAAGAGGGGCAGGGAGGAAAAGCCATTAGGGGTTGGGGTGGGAGGAAAGGGGAGGGAGGGCCGCAGAGGTCGAGCTCAGTGGCTAATAAGCCTCCCTGGCAGCCCCTCATCTTTCTAAAACATCAGAGGAAACAGTTTGAATGGGCACTATGATTTATTACTTTGGATGTGATCCAAGCCCAAGTATCGACCTTGTTAATAGTTTTCTTTGGTCTCGTTGAGTAAGATCAGTTGTGTTAAAAGGGATTTTCCTCCTGGATTTCAAACTTCCCCCACCATCCCATACTCCCTCAAATAACTCCGTTGTCCCAACCCAACCGTCTAAGCCCAATCGCACCCACAGTTGGTCCTCTGTATCCATGGGATCTACATCCACAGATTCAACCAACTGCGGTGGGAAGTATTTGGAAAAAATAATACAACAATAAAAATAATACGAATTTAAAAAATACAGTTTAACTATTTACATGTTGTTTACATTGTAATAAGTATTATAAGTGATCTAGCGATGATTTAAAGTCTATGGGAGGTTGTGTGAAGGTTATTTGTAAATACTATGCCATTTTATGTAAGGGACTTGAGCATCTATGGATTTTGGTATCTGCTGGGGTCCTGGAACCAGTCGCCCACATACTGAGGAAGGACTGCGCAAGAAATGAGGGAGGAGGTGGGGATTTCTCAATCCCCATTCAGAAAGAGGATTAGGAAGATGGGTTAGCAACCAGTTAGCCTCGTGCAGAACCTAGAAACAAACATTCCCAGGAGAAAGAGGGTTTGGAGAGAATTATCGCAAGTCCCCCCAGAGCATCTGCTATGTGCCAGGCTCAGAGTAGATGATTTACATGCATCCTGCTAAAAAAAGGATTGTTCCAGAAAAATCCTTCTTCCTATTTTACAAATGAGTGAAATCAAAGCAGCAATGATGTAGAGTAAAAATGAGTTGGCAGTAAGTCTAAAATTATTTCAAAATTAAAAATTGAAAAAAAACCAAGTCGATAGATGTTAATCTGCTAACTGGATGTTGACTCTTGGTTGCAAGCGATGGAAACCCAATGAGTTTCAGAAAAGTAGAATATCGGGGTGACTCACAGAAACCAAGACAGCAGTGTGGCTGGGCCTCAGATCTAATTGGAACCAAGGACTTCTGAATGTTGTCATGACAATCTCTTCTCTCAATCCACATCCTCTCTGAACCTCTGTTTCATTTTCAATCTCTCTGCCCAGACTGGACTTCTCCATTTCTCTGGTCCACATGAGGGAACACATTGATATCAACACCTCCCAAGCTTTACATATTTATAGTCTTGAACGCAGATGGAGTCTCAGTCTAAGTTCCAGATCTTCAATTCTCAGAGGACTCTGATTAGATCAGATGTCCGTCCACAGACCATCTGGAATCAATTCCGCACAGGAGTTGGGTAATATTTACCTGACATGGGAACTTCTAGGATAACCCTCTGGATGAAGTGGAGAGGGGTGACAAAGGCCGTCTAGGCAGATACTCAGTATGGGGGTGAAAGAACAAGTATGGTCTAGGAACAAAGGGTTGAGTGTTGTTACTGCAGCATCACTTGACTGATACATCTGCCCTGTGGGAGCTTACTATGTGACCAAAGAGGCAACATTTACCAATTAGCAAATGCAAATCTCTGAGGCCTGGCCGTAAGTGTTCTAGGCACTCAGATTTGGCTGTGAACTGAAGCAATATGAAAGGAAGAAGGAGGGAAACCAACAGTTATGCAAATATAGTCTATGTCCTTTACTGGTGCTTTATATACAAACATCTCATCGGGCTCTTAGGCCCATTGTACTGATGTGAAAACCGAGGCCTAGAGAGGTGAGGTGACTTGCAGAGAGTCACAACTGTAGTAAGTGGTGAACCCAAATTCTAAAAGCTGTACAATTTCCAAAACCTTTATCACTTGTAGCCATGCTTGTCTGTGACTGGCTTTCTCTCCTCCCTTGTATCTTTTCAAACTTAGAAAAAGTTCTGAGAATAAAGTTGGGCAGCGAATATCTTGTTATCTTCCAATTTCTGTAAAGCATTTGGTTCCACTCTGGCCTCAGGGGTACGTGCCAATATCTCTGAGTCAAACTATCCCTTAAGAAACAAAAAAATGCAACCAATCCAGCCCTAAATGATTCATGGTACCCAACATACATATTTATAGGCTACATCCAAGAGTGAAATCCACTCGAGGCTCTCTTGTTCACACCCCCACGCATCTGCAAGCCTGTATCAGGCACTTGGAAGAACCAAAGACCCTGCCACTTATTCACCCACACGTGTCTGTGATGGGGTTTGAACTCTCAATGAACCACCACCACCCTGCGGAGCCAAACTCTAAGTGCCCATCTGTGAAAGCAAAGTTCTGAAATGAGAATTCTGCTTTTGGCTGTCACCAAACATTGCTCCAGTTAGTTTTTTCTGTGAGTTGCATCTCGAGCTTAGGGCACCAGCCACTCTCTTCCCTTGGTTTATAACAGAAGGAAAGCACTGGCATTGGAATCGAATAGATCCAGCTTTGAGGATCTGCTCCTACGGACTCTGTGACCTTGGACATGTCTCTTTATCTCTTTAAGACTTAATGTTCTTTCTTTAAATGAAGCTATTAATGATCTGTGCTATGGAACTGTTGTAGTGAGGAAAGTGTGGACAGGGTTTAAAGAAACCCACAAGTGAAAGCTCCTGGGGTAATAACAGAGGCAGCTGATATTAATACCATCTCTAAGCCTGCAAGGGCAAGAGGAAGAGGGGGGTTACTGGCACCCCAAGAAGGCAGCTGCAGGGAGAAGGCTGCAAGACAGGTTCTGTGGCCCTCAGCAGGGGGGCTCAGCCAGCTCACCCAGGGTAAGTTGGCAGGGAGGGAACCAGTAAACTAACTAGCCTGACCATACTCTACTTTCTTTGACTTCTGTTGGTGCCTCCCGATGGTTGAATCCATCTAGAAGCTGGAGGGCAAGAGGACCCATGCAGTCTGTACAGGTTAGCATCCTAGCACCAAAGTAGGGTGGAGAGGCATAGAAGGTGGACCTGGAGGGTCCAGCGGAAGATATTAGCTTGAGTCCCAAACAGAGGGAGGGATGCATGTGAAGCGTTGCATCACAGTGCTTGGCCTGCAATACATTTAATAAATGCGAGCCCTGATTACTTAGTCAAAGTGTGTAAAATTGCAGGTCTACCATCTTGCGATTTGTTTCCACTTCATTTTGACATTCAGTTTTATAGAAGATTTGGAGAATGATAGTTTCTATTCTCCATGTTATTTGCTTTGCAGATTTGCAGACCCTCATTACCCCAGCAACGACCTCTGGCATTTTCTACCTTCCCTCTCAGGGAAGGCATTCATTCATTCATTCATTTGTTCTATGGTGACTTACTCAGCACCTTCTACGTGCCAGGCATGGTATGAGGCACTGAGGACATGGTGGTGGACACACACCTGGTCTCGCAGTGTTTACAGGCTGTGGAGGGCAGAGACCCACAGACCCTCCAGGCACGTGTGAGTGTGAGACGGAGGAAGAACAGGAGGCTATAGTGGGAACACAGTGGAGGTTCCTCTGCAGCATGGTTGGGGCTCCAGCCTGACGCTGTCACTGCTAAACATTTGAAAGTGAATGCTCAGGGGTTAGTGAAGAGGAGAAGTTTTTCAAAAGCAAGATTAGCCTTTAATTGCAAAGGTGTGAGGATTAGCAAAGGCAGTTGTTCAGCCTCAACTTTGGTGTCTTTCCAACTCTCTGGTGTCTTTCCAACTTTGTGGTGGGATGTGTGTTTAAATGAGTAAGATTAGGGTCGTTCCTAATTGCTTATAGAGAAAAGGCTTTTCTTTATGTGCTGAGCACATTCTTTTCCAACTAATTAGCTTGACAAAGCTGTACAGAGACTTGTTTCTGACCCTCCCAAGGCAATTAAACATAAATGATTTATCCCATCTACAACCCTTCTACCGCCTCTGAGCTTCTGCTGCCAAGGAGCCGTGTGCGAGGGATGGACACACAGTTAGCTCCCTTCCTAGTAAAGGAATCACTGTGGCATTAGGAGCTCTGGTCTTGGTTACCTTGTAACATTCTCAACCCCTTATCTCTGTCTGCCTACAAAAGAAAGCTTCCAAAGCATCTGGCATGACAGTCCGACATGCTTTGCTCCAGAGCACAGTTCAAAAATGGCAAGACCCTCCCTTGTCATTTGGGAATAGTGGATAAATGGAAGTGGGAGTTGCCCTGGTCAATTGTCCTGAGATAGATGCACCAAGAATCTCAAGTTCTGAGTGACCGGCAAAGTGCAGAGAGCACATGCGTGCTGACATAATTGTGAGTGCCTTGAGCATCCTTCTCTCCCGGTTCCCTGAGCCCTGAGAAAGAGCACCAAATATTGCCTATGGTCAAGAGAGGCTGAGGGTGACTGAGGCCTGGAGTGGCCCTGGCTTTGACCAGATGGGATAGAGCAATTCTTAGGAGGAGTTGTCTCAGACTGCAAATGTCAGAAAATAGGGTATCCTCTCCTTCAACACAGTGAAGGAAGGGGTGTTCCTTCACTCATGAGCCTCAAAACTTAGCCACAACCCCTTGAGAAAAGAGAGGAGAAGAATGCTGAATAGACCAAGATTTAGTTTTCTCTGCATGGTGCAATTGAGGCTCAAAACAAAAATTAAGGTGATTTACATTCACACCTTACATTTACATTCATACCTTACATGGCAAAAGGATCTTTGCAGATGTGATTGGGTTAAGGATCTTGAAATGGGGAGATTTTCCTGGATTATCTGCAAGGGCTCAATGCAATAGCAAGGCCCCTTAAAAGAGGAAGGCAGGAGAGTTCCTAGAGTCGGTTTGTTTTTACAGTTCGGTTTTACAGAAAAAGAAAGTCCTTTCCCCACCTGCCCCCCACATAAACACCAAGCAAAGCACAGGTCCAGGAATCAGAAGAGCCAGACATAGGGGTCTAGTCTTAGCTACAGGTTAATAGGTGTGAAAACCCATTTTGAAGATGAGGAAACTGAGGCACAGAGAGGTTAAATGATGTGCCAAACACAATGCAGCTAGTAAGTGACCAAGGCAGGATGTTAATTCAGGTCAGTCTGACCCACAAACCATCTTGTCTTAATAGACACCATTCTATCCTCTGAGAAGACTATATTTGCACTAATGAAATTCAGGGTTCTAAGTGACACATGATGCAGGCAATTGCAAGTTACCTGGTGGGATACAGAGTATTTTTACCAAGTGTTTCAGTGGCATCTCCTAGAGTCAGTTCATTGGCTTTTACAAGAGAAAAACTGCAGCAACAAATTCTGAGGCCCTTGTATGATTCTCAGCGAAACTAAGGGCGTAATAAGTGCCCAAAAAATGGCTCCCAAAGATGTCTACGTCCTAATACCCCGACCTGTGACTATGTTACCTTACATGGCAAAAGGATCTTTGCAGATGTGATTGGGTTAAGAATCTTGAAATGGGGAGATTTACCTGGATTATCTGTGAGGGCTCAACGCAATAGCAAGGCCCCTTAAAAGAGGAAGGCAGGAGAGTTAGAGCTGGGGTTAGAGGAGGAGACACAGCAAAGGACAGAATACGAGTGACGCTGGGCCACCAGCCAAGGAATGGCTAGAAGCTGGAAAAGTCAAAGAACTGGATTCTTCCAACAGGGGGCCTTGCTGACACCTTGATGTTTGCCCTGTGAAACTAATTTAGGGCTTCTAAACATCCAGAACTGTAAAGACAGTAGGTTTGTGTTGTTTTAAGCCACGCGGTTTATGGTCATTTGTCACAGCAGCAATAGGAAATGAATATGGTGTGTTACCTACGGAAACATCGGATGCAGGGATGGTGGATGAGAGTCAGAATCACCCGGCAGCTGCTGAATGCATCTCCTCCAGCACCACCCTGGACGTCAGGATTCATTAGACTCAAGTCCAGCCAGTGAGTCCGCACGTTTAACACCCCTCTCTCCCCAAATCTCCAGGCAATTTTGATTCCAGAAGACTGAGAAATACTCAAGAAGGGAGATGAAATCTAGAAGGTTCTGACTTTTTCAAAAGCTGGGTGAAGGTTTTTGGAATATACTCAGCAGAAGCACTAACTAAACCATCAGTCAATTATTGATAAAATCCTAGACTATTAGAACTGAAATGGGCCTTCCAGAATGATCTAGTCCAATGCCTGTATTTTACAGATGCAGGAACTGAAGCAACAGGAAATCCAGGGTTTCCAGGGGGTAAGCTATGGAGTCCAAGGCTGGCCCAGAGTGCAGACACGCAGGGTGATTTCTTTTGACCCAAGCCAAAGGGAAACCCTGGTGCTTCTTAGGGTGTGATCTTTTGTTTTGTGAAGACAACATTGATTCAAAAGCGTGTTTTTCCCCTTAGGTTTCCAGACAGCTCAAAGCCAAATTAAAAACCCGTTTTCATGCTTGTATATGATATTACGGACTGTACGTTTACATTTTATCTTTTCTCTTGGTCTTGCCTTTCCATTCTCTTCCTTCCATTCTTCCCCGCTCCCTCTCACTTCCTTCCTCCTTTCCCTTTTCTCTCTTTGTTTCATTTCTTTCTCCTTCCTTCCTTTCTTTCCCTGGCTTTTTAAAAAAGTTTTCCATTGTTGGATTCTATGAATTCTTATAGGTCATCCTGGGTATGAAAAAAGGGGTATTTTTTTTTAAATTCTCAGAGCAGTTTCTTAAAAAATAGGATAAAAGACATTAAAATAGACCATGAACACAACAAAACCGTAGGGAGTTCTCCCTGAACTGCTGCCGCAGTAGGATCGGGGGCAGGCAGTGCTCTAGTGCAGGTTTACAGCCCACACCCTGGCAGGCCAGAATCCTAAAATGGGTCACTATTCTCAAAGATCCCTGCAAGAGTTTGCATTTCTTTTAAAAAAATAAATAAAAGGTGGGGGTGGGGCACAGTGGCTCACACCTGTAATCCTAGCACTTTGGAAGGCCGAGGCGGGACGATCGCTTGAGACCAGTTTGAGATCAGCCTGAGCAACATAGCAAGACCTCTTTTCTCCAAAAAGTAAAAAATTAGCCAGGCCTGGTGGCACGTGCCTGTAGTCCCAGCTACTTGGGAGGCTGCGGTGGGAGGATCGCTTGAGCCCAGGAGTTTGTGGTTGCAGTGAGCTACAATGATGCCACTGCACTCCACCTAGGTGACAGAGTAAGACCCTGTATCTAAATAAATAGGTAAATAAATAAACAAACAAACCTGGGAATGTGTGTGTACATGTATGTATGTGTTTGTATGTGTTTGCATGTATTTCTTAGAGATTTAGAGGGATAATGAGTGCTCTCAGAAGAATTAAATATATTTTTCCCTGTAAGGAAAAAGCTTTCAAGGGCCTAACCCAGTAGAGTTCCCTAAACATGACTCTCTCTAACTCCGTGAAGAAACAAAACCCCCAAACTCTCAGCAGTGAGAGGTGAACTTTGGCGACAGCCCCTGGCACAGGCAACACAAGGAACAGGAGAATGCCCCTCAGTGACTCAGGATCTCTTTCATGTGTTTTAAAATATGCACACAGTAGATTCTGTCAAGATCCTGACATGTTCCCCCCAGCAGGTTCCTCTTATGGTTAAAGAAACAACCGGATGCAAGAGGGACAGAAAGAATTTCAGATGAAAATGCTCATATGTCCCCCAAACAAAAGAGGATCCGCGATCAGAATATAGCAGGTCCCCAGAAAATAAGATGGGGAGAAAACCAACAAAGTTTAGTCTTTTAAATGCAGATTGTAGTCTGCACTGTGAAGTCCTTTTTTTTTTTTAAAAAGGGAAAGAGGGAAGGAGGGAGGGAAGGAAAATGTGGGGGGACAAAGAGGCTTTGTGATGACTTGCATTTGGGGCCAGGCTGGGACCTCATGCTCCAGGCTCACCTCCTCCCACCCCTCTGTCACTTTATGGTCCAAGCACATCTGAGTCCCCTGGACTCGCCGTGTTATTTCAAGCCTCTGTGATTTTACTTGCACTGCTCTGCCTGCCTTAGAGTCTTTTTCTTTCCTTTTGCAGGTAAAATCCACCTCCTTTTCCTTTTTCTCTGTGACTTCCTCTGAGAGAGCTTTCCTAATAACTTTTTCCCAATCTGCGTAAGGTGCCCTCATGTGCGACCCCACGGCGCTCTGTGTTTATCTTTATCATGACACTCACTGCGCTGCATTGAAACAATTGTTTACAATTCTGTTTTCCAACTAGACTGTGGGCTACTTGAAGACAGGAAGATCTGCACATAGCAGGTATTCAGTTAGTGTTTACCAAGACTCCTGTGGTGGTCACCAGTGGACCCTGTGAGGAGAAAGATTAAAAGAAAAAAATTCCAGAGGTGCTCGTGGCTGAGCGACAAAACCTAAGCAAAGAACAATGTGGGTGAAGTGAGGTGGGAGGGAGGGTCTATACAGTCCTGACTCCTGGGTGTCTTCTTTCAAACCCCAGGAAATTCAATCAAACATAAAATAAAGTATAGCATGAACTTTGGCTTATGATGACTGAGTATGAATTTCAGATGCTTTTAAGCACTTTAATAACGTAGTAAAATATCCTCGCTATGTCTGGGTCATAGATATGTAATTATTCACACCCTTTTTCCTTTTCTGCACTGTAAATTCCACAAAGAAACATGACTATCTTGATCCCTGCTATTTCTACTGTACCTGATACATATTTGTTGAATGAATAAATAAATACATGTTAAATGAATATCTTGGGCTAGCATACATAATCTCTCCTCACATAAATGAGTTTCTTCACATATATGAAATGGGGGTGATAATTCCGTATTTAAAACCTTAAGAGTAATCTTTGATTCCTTTCTCTCACAGCCCACGGCCAATCTCCGAATAAGCTCCGAAAATGCCACCTCCAAAACATAGTCCAAATTCACCCCATCCCTTCATCTTTTCAATCACCATACCCAAGCTGAGTCCTTTCATCTTCTGGGTGGCTGCAAAGCTTCCTAATTCATTTCCTTGCTTTTGTTCTTTCCCCCTCTCCTATAATCTATTCACTAAAGAGCGGCCAGATTGATTTTGTAAAATATAAAACAAATCACAGCACTTCCTTGCTTAAAATCCTCCAACTTGGGATGGAATAAAACTCCTAGCCTTGGTTTACCTTCATGTCTGTGCTCCTGCTAATACCGATGGCCTCATCTCCTTTCGTCTTCACTCTCCAGACACACTGGACATTTTTGGCTATTCCTTCAACCCACCATGCTGTTCTCAACTCAAGACATTTGCACTAGCTGTAACCTCCACCTGAGATGCCCTAATTTTCACATGGTTGCCTTATTCTTGTCATTCAGATTTCTCCTTAAATGGCACCTCCTCAGAGCGGCCTTCCCCAAGGACCTGATTTGAAATAACCAATATCTTTATCACGTCAGATGACTTAATAATCTTCAGAGATTTGTCCATAGCCTGGTATTTTTTATATTATTTATTAATTTGATGTTGCCTATCTCCCTTGTTAGAATGTAACCCCATGGACAGAAGGTACCTTGTATAATTCATGGGCTATGTCCACAGTACCTAAAACAGTTCTAATAATCCATAAATACTTGTTGAACAAATACATAAATCCCTGTATCTTAATGTAGGTTTGAAGATTAAATGAGATAGTTTATGGAAAGCACTTGGCCCAGTGTCTGACACATAATAACATGCGATGAATGTTGTCGTTTTAATCATTTACTACTCTGCTTTAAGCAGAAAATCCCCACCTCTAAGTTTCTATTTCTACATCAATTCTATCAAACCCATTTGGAGTTGTGGGGGGAGGTCCTCCAAGAAGAGCTGACTTGTTTCTGCTTTCTATGTTTTGGGTAATAAAACACACCGATACTAGGTTACCTGGGGAGGAAAGAAGAGGAGGAGCAAAGTGGGCTTAGCTGCAAGTAACAGAAACCAAGAAAAAAAGGTGATTTAAACAGGTAAGGGGTATATTTTTCCTCACACAGCAAGAAGTCAGGATACAGACAGTTCAGGGCTCATGCCCAGGATCCTTCTGTCTTCCCGCTCTTTGTCTTTCTTTGTAGGGCTTCAGAGTATGGTTACATATATTGCTCATTGCAAAACATCAGGGGGCAGCATTCACATTTTACTGTATGTGAGTAGCACTATCTGGAAATTGCACAGCGCATGTCGTATACGACATGCTTCTGGCTGCAAGATGGTTGCTGAGTCTCCAGGCATTGCCCAAGTTACAAATAGAAAAACATCAGATGCAAGTAGCTGTGTTATTAAAAAAAAAAAAAAACCCACAAAAACAATCCCCCAACTTTCCCATGGCTACTAGGAGGTAAAATGAAGTCTAGAGAGGTAAGACTTAGCTGAGAAAAATTGATTCCCTGAGCAATATCAGAGTTCCATTAATTAATAAACAAGGGGAGAATAGCTATTAAGTAGACAGTTGGCAGTGCCTTCTAAAGAAAAGCTGCATCAGATAGTTGACAGTTTAATAAAGAGAGTGGATGTGACAAAAGAAATTGAGGAAGGATGGGGATTTCGGGGACTCTGGAAAAGGTCAAGACAAGTAAAAATCAATTACTCCAGTCAGTGGATCAAACCTAAGAGGGCACGTTAAACCACAGATTCCATGGGGGACTTTGGTAATAATTAAAATCAGTATAGTTCTGCTTCCAGCCAACAAGGATTAATAGGGGCCAGATTTACCTTCCCACCTAAAACAACCAAAGGGAGAAAAGAAAAAAGAAAGTAAACAGTACAAGACATACAAAATAATAACTTTAAAGATATTCAACATTGTGTAAGAAAAGATAATGATACCTGAGAGATGGGAAACATTATGCACCCTGTAATTGCCACGCCTTCCTGCCTTGAGAGAGTTTCCAAGATACAGTGTAAGGAAGGGGAACCGAGGCAGAAGCTGGTAGATGCTCTGAGTTGAGGAACAGAACTCAGAGACCAAGGCAGCTTGAATTCACAGGGAAAGTGCGAGAGAAGAGAGAGCTGCACAAAAATAAAACTCTGGAGATTTAAAGAAGATACACTTTGGATATTGAGCTGAATACTGATGAGCATATGCATGTGAGAAAACTATCTGATGTGAGCAAAAGAACCACCCAAAAGGATTAGAGTTAGCAGTGCCTGGTGCTCACGCAGGGCCGGGAATAGTGTCTGTTCAGACCAGCCAGATTAGAAAATCTCTGCTTTTTGAGGGATTAGAAGTGAGTACCCAGAAGGATCTTGCCTCAATAATGAGGAATAATTATTCCAAGACTGAGCACTGTTCTGGTCCTGCCTAACAAATATTAAAAGCAAGAACTGATAGGATAAAACTTTTCCAAGTAATTTAACTGTGCCCCATAACGAAGATGAAGAATATTTATAGGGATACAAAAATATTCAGTGCCCAAGAAGGTATAATTTACAATGTCTGGCATCCAGTCAAAAATGAACAGACACGTAAAAATGTAGGAAAATACGACCCATAGTGAGAAGAATAATTAAACGATCAAAACTGACCCAGCACTGACTCAGATGTTAGAATCAGCATACAAGGATATTAAAATAGTTGTAACAACTACATTCAAAATGTCAAAAAAATCTAAATAGATACATAGGAAATAAAAAAGAGACGTTGACATTCTTGAAAAACTACAATGTACAGGATTAAAAAACATGAGATGGGCTTAACGAGACATTAGACCTGGCAGAAGAAAAGATTAGTGGACTAGAAGACAGAGCAAGAAAAACTATCAAAAATGAAATAAAAGAAAAATTAAAATTATTAGTAGAACATCAGTGAGTTGTGGGATGAATTCAAACAATCAAGTATATGTGTAATTGAATTCCCAAAAGGAGGGAATGGGGCAGAAAAATATTTGAGCAAGGATTACAGAGCTAACATTTCCGAGCTAGTTTAGACAGGAAAATGTGAAGAAAGCAAATTGGAATAAGCAAGAATGAGAGACATTGCTTCAATTATTCACATCCGTAGTGCGTGGTTTATAGCTCAATGAGCCCTCTCAAAGAGTCAGGAGCAAGGTATGAAAGCACAGCACTCAGATCCTTTTTCCTTTGCAGGAAGAGTTTGATTCATATCTGCTCCCATAACGTTGAACACCCTCCTCTTAAATCTCGTTCTTCAGAAATAGGACGTTTCCATGCAATGCCTGAATCGCTCACCTGACCCTTTCTTCCTTTGTCTTTGTGATTCTCTGTGAGTGCATTAAGAAGCACAGGCAATAGTTCCATCTTTCTTTGTCCCCTCCTTGTTTTTTTGCTGTAACACCAGCTGATCCATATCAGATATTCTGTGTAAGCAATAGTTTTGCTTACCTATGGCTGTATTCTCTAAGGCTTTTGTGTTACTCAGGGTTGGCTAGGTTTTGTCGCAGTAAAAACAAAGCCCTAAATTCCAATGGATTGACACATTAAAGCTGGTTTTTGTTTTTTTTTTCACTCAAAGTCTGCTGCCGGTCAGGTAGATCACTGGGACAGTCTCTTCCAAGTTCACTCAGGGATCTAGTTTGCTTACTTCTTGTAGCCAACTCAATTGATACATTTCAGGGTTTGTCACTGCAGGGGAAGCAAAAGATGGAGTGTTGTATGGTGACTTCTCCTGCCTCAGTTTGGAAGGGACACGTACCCCTCTACTCTTAATCTACTCTTAATTAATTAGTCAATGCCTAGTGCACGGGGGCTGGAAGTATAGTCTTTGATGTTCCCAGGAAGAAAAAAGGGGAGAGCCAGATATAGAAAAGCACTGATAATTTCAAACAGAGCAGTATTTCTTAAATTATGTGCATAGAATGCAAATTTTCTGGATGTTAATAACTTAGCATTCTAAAACATTTTTAAAAGATTATATGGCATATGTAACAAGACCTTGTGATCTTGCAGTGACCACACATCCCTCGGTCCTCCAGATTTCAGCACTGCTGTGGTGGACAGCTCCATGCTTCATTATCAGTGTCCCATATTAAGGGTATGTCCTGTCTTCTCGCCATCAGCTGAAATTTCTGAAATTCAGAAATACACACACACAAATACACACACAAAAAAAAACAAACAATAAAGGATGTGAGTCAGTGAATAAATGATGCTGCAGCCTTTCTATCCCTCAGCAGGACAATTCTGCGATGCTTTCTATACGTATCTTTAAAGGGTCCCCAGCAAGACTGAACCCTCATTATCCAAAGTAGTAATGAGTTCATTAACACACTTTGGTTGGCTTTCTCCCTAGCCTGTTTCACTTTTCCCACTTCCTCACTCTTGTTTCCTGAAATCTTCTCGTAATAAACAAACTGTGCCCACGTCGTTGTCATTGGGTCTCCTTTTGGGGGCAAAAAAGCTAAGATACATGGTAGAATAAATCTGGAAAATATTGGATTAACTGTATTTGGTTAACATGTTTTCTTTGTTACAGAATTTTCAAAGTTTTTGATTTGACTTCATTCCGACTCCTTGAAGGAGAATATATAAATTGGAGCTTCCCTACTTTGGATTTTAAACTTTTATTCCCCAAGTCAGCTTTCAGAATTAGCACTCCATGAAACACATGGTAGGGATGTCTGATCTACAGTTTATATAACTTTTCTTATTTTTGAATAAATAAAAATATTAAAATTTTTTTAAGGTGTGGAAGAGTAGGTAGGGGAGAGAAAAGGATTTAAAAATGTAACAGATTATGAGCACATCATTTTTTTTGCACCCAGAAGAAACAATTGGCCCAAGAAGGAGATGTCCAGTGGCCAGTCCCAAGAGGGAATGTTAAGTGGCCAAACACTTCCCAGAAAACTTCGCAGAACTTTCATTGGAGGATGGTACCATATGCTCTTTAGTTGAAAAGAGAAATCTCTCCCCCCCTTAATTACTGTGCTGAATGGTGAAATTAAACCCAGAGGTAGGCACCTCCTATATAGATTTCTGGAGCCATTGCATGCTCTGGTTAATTGTGTCAGCCTATAGAGGCTGATTAACATAATTAATCTTAACCTGTGATTACCCTGAGGAGGAAGATGTTCTGGATGCACAGGTGGGATGTGGCGAATGAGTGACTGTGTCTGTCTCCAAGTGGCAAAGCAGCGTGGGTGGGAGCAGGCTTGAGAAGAGCCAGAGTCATTGGGGTGATCATGGAACTGGGCTTCATGGCATAGGAGAAGGGAAGATGAGAGACAGTTTGTACAGGTTGAGGCCCAAAGGCTGGGGTGTGCCTGCATGTATCTCTAATTTGCAGAGTTCCAGGTCTCCTCTCTCTCATAGGACCTCTTTGAGTACCAGGTCTATGGCTTCACTTCCTAGAGTTCTCTCATTACTTGGTGCATGGGTGGGCCTCCTGTTAGTTTTGAGTGGAGCGAGATATTTCAGATAAGATGAGAAAAGCAAATAAAAGAGAAAAATAGGGTGTAATTAGAGGAAGAGATGAAAGTATTGTATTTTAAAAATTAGAGGTAGATAGATGGTTGGGTAGATGTACAGATAAGTAAGTTGAAAGATTGATATACTGTTGTGTGGCACTGACCACATGCCAGGCTCAATCACCACAACAACTCACTACACCCAACTAAACCCTAAAAGGGTGATTCTTATGCACCCTTTCCAATAAAGAGCGCATAAGAATCAATCACCACCAATGCTTGTTAACATGCAGATTGATGAGTTGCACATCAATATATTTTAGTTCTATAATCTTTAAATAGGAGCTAAGAATCTGCATCATTACTAAGTGGCCCTGGTGGTTTTCATGCAGTTGGTCCTAGGATCTTACTTTGAGATACTCTCTCTCTTTTTTAAATTTTTTTTTTATTTCAGCATATTATGGGGATACAAATGTTTAGGTTACATATATTGCCTTTGCCCCACCCAAGTCAGAGATTCAAACGTGTCCATCCCACCGATGACATGCAACACACCCATTAGGTGTGTATATACCCATCCCCTCCTCCCTGAATGAGTGAATGAACACTTCAAGGCAGTTATTCCAACAATTATTTCAGAAAGGTAGAAACTGAAGAACAGAGCGAGTGAAGAGCTCATTCAAGCTCTCACGGTTGTTACTGAGAGCAGATGTGCCACATATTTTCCCTCCATGCTGCACATGTAGCGAAAGTTGTAAAAGAGATCCACTGTGCTCTTCAGCTCTTCAGCCCGTTTCTTTAGAGCGCAAAGGGAGGCAGAGGTTCAGGGAGGATGTCCCCAGTTTGAGTAACTCCTTCCTTCCTTCATTCAACCAATATTTCAAGCACTTACTCTGTGCCAGACATCGAACGATGAATAAAACAGACACATTTTCTGCCTTTATGGAATTTACCATCTAGAATAGATAGATATTAATGAGAATAATTTCACAAATACAACCTTATAAACTGCTCCACATATTTTTTTTTAAAATGTGGTGTTAACAGATATTATAGCAAGAGGCCTGACCCAGCCTTGGTAGTCAGGGAAGCCTTCCTATTTGAGCTGGGATCTAAAGTACAAATATGGGTTAACCAAGCACATGGGATAGGAAGGCATATGCTGCAGGTAGTAGAAAATGCATGTGTAAAACTCTGCGGGGGGGGGGGGGCAGGGAACAGTACAGAGCTTGCAAAACTGAGTGAATATGAGTTAGGCTGGAGTATCCTTGGAGACGCATTTCTTTGGAAGCAGAGTATAGTCTGGGAAACTGAACAAAACACACCTTCAGCCAAGAAGGATGGAGCTTCAGTCATGATTTAGGGGTGGGAAAAGGTAAAACTACCTCAAGCCAGGTCTATAGGTTGGAGGAAATAGCTAGATAGAGACTATCAAGAGGTCAGAAGCTGGTCTGGAGCATAAGGAGGGTCTAGGAGAAGATGTTCAGGAATAAGCCTCTGAAGAAAGTGAGGGCATTAAAAAACCTACTTTATTTATGCCAGCTGCAAATCTCAGTGGCTTAAATAAGCCTTTAGAAGAGTACATCATAAAAGAGGGTAGAAAGACGAATTCCCACCAGTTTTACTTTCCTGTATAAGGAAGGCATCTGCTTCTCCTTCCCCACCCCAGAGCCTGAAGGCTGCACTGGCCAGAACGTCAACATGTGAATACTGAGCACAGTGTGTCTGGCAGGAAGCTGGGCACAGGCTATAGGGCAGTGAACAGAATGACCAGCTCAGTTGTCACCTTCATGGAGTTTGCAGAGAAATGGGAGAGACTCTCATTACGTGAATAATTACAAACATAAATCAGTGTGATGAATAAACAGTGAAGGAAGCATTGGGAGTTTTTCTAGGAGTTCCTCCTAGTCTCAGAAGTCAGTTCCAGTGGTCATGGTGGGGTGGTGGCTTGCGGACGTGACATTGAAACTGAAACCTAAAGAATGAGGGAGCGTTAGGTGGGTAAAGAGTGCCTGATAGTGAGGGGAAGGCTGATTGCATGTGGGGAATTTGTAAACACATCAGCCCTGGGGCGGTAGGGACAAGCAACTGAAAGAGGGTACCTGTGACTGCAGAGAAGTTGACTGAGAGAATAAGCCACACAGGTTATAAAGGCTTGGGCCACGTGGAGTTGTGCAGTCATGGTCTGGTGAATGACTTTCTTCCAAGAGAAATGGGCGAACCGTGGAGTACTACTCAGCCACAAAAAACAATGGTGATCTAGCACTTCTTGTATTATCCTGGATGGAGCTGGAGTCCATTCTACTAAAACAAGTATCACAAGAATGGAAAAACAAGCACCACATGTGCTCACCATCAAATTGGTATTAACTGATCAACACTTATATTCACATATGGTAACGACATTCATCGGGTGTCAGGGAGCGGGGAGGGGAGGATGGGTATATTCACACCTAATGCGTGCAGTGCGCACCATCTGGGGGCTGCACACACTTGAAGCTCTGACTTGGGTGGGGCAAAGGCAATATATGTAACCTAAGCATTTGTACTCCTGGAATATTCTGAAATTAAAAAGGAAACCAGAGAATGGGAAG
The DNA here is from genome assembly GCA_004363605.1 of Indri indri. Classification (NCBI taxonomy): domain Eukaryota; kingdom Metazoa; phylum Chordata; class Mammalia; order Primates; family Indriidae; genus Indri; species Indri indri. The sequence continues at coordinate 25,438 of RJWJ010011229.1, forward strand.
AGATGGCATCTTTATTCTCTAGGGTGTTACAGCTTATCAGAACACGGGATGGGAATTCTTGTTCCAACCAGAGTCTGTGCCTCACCCCAAGGGATGATAAGTATCCAAGATCCAATAGAAGAAAGAAAAAGCATAGGTTTCCTGACTCTAACTTGGCTGTGTGACTCTGAGCAAGTCACGTCTCCTCTCCAAGCCCCATCTCCCCTGGAGGCACCAAGAATCTGGACCCAGAATTCAGTAAATATTTATTGAATCACTGGAGATAAATACACTTGGTTTCAAGCCATGAGCTTTCTCTGGAGTGGAGCTATTTTTCCTCCTTTGAAAGGCCTCTTAAAATATAAGAACATCTTTTTAAAAGGAGATTCTGCCATAGATTGATATGTTCCAATGTTAGATGAGCAGGGAAATAAAACCACATCCATTTAAAATCTGGCAGAGGAACAAGGAGAATAAAACCCTCTCAGTCTAATGGCGAGGCCGAGATGGGATTTGCTGTGATGTTCGCTGCCATTAAGTTTCTCAGTTCTTTTTAAGAGAGATAAATCTCTGTCAAGAATAGCGATATGTACAATGGGGTGAATTTCGGGTGCATTCGCACGCCCAGTTTGTGTCACAAGTCTTCCTTACTGAATTGTTTTCACTTTTTAATCACAGGATTCTTCTAGTGAAGGCAAATGCACCTGGTGTTATGTTCACATGGAAGAAAGCGAGCGGCAGGGCTGATGTGCCGAGATTCCACGCGGGAGTGGAAGAAGGAGTGAAATGAGACAAGCTCGACATCTTCCTGCCCCTTGGCTCCATCCGCAGGCAACCTCTGGAGCATAGCAGTTGAGATCCATTCTCCAAATCATGGATTGGCAACTGTGAGGGGCAAGGTTCTCCAGAGAGGCAGAACCAATGGGATTTATGAAAGGAGATTTATTAGAAGAATTGATTCACAGGATCACAGAGGCAGAGAAGTCCCACCACAGGCCGTCTGCCAGGTGGAGGACCAGGGAAGCTGGTGGTGTGGCTCATCCAAGCCTGGAATCCTCAGAGCCGGGGAAGCCAATGGTGTAGACCCCAGTCTGAAGCTGAAGGCCCTGGAGCCCCCAGGGGGCCGTTAGTGTGAGTCCCAGAATCCAAAAGCCAAAGAACCTGGAGTCTGATGTCTAAAGGCAGGAAGACAAAGGTGTCTCACTCAAGAAGAAAGAGAGAAAGAAGGAGAGAGAGAGAGAATCCTATCTTCTGCATATTTGTCCCAGCCAAGCCCCAGCTGATTGGATGGTGCCCCCCACCCCCATGGAGGGCACGTCTTTCTCTCTCAGTCCACTGACTCACAAGTCAGTCTCACTTGAAAACACCCTCACAGACAACACCCAGAAACAATGCTTCACCAGCCATCAAGGCATCCTCAATCAAGTCCAGCTGATGCCTAAAATTAATGATCCAAAGTCCACCCTTTTTCAACTTGGCACACAGACACATCTCCTTAACCTGTACTTAATATCCAAATAAAGACAATAACAAGGTCATAATTCCACCTAACATAATACAACTATCCTGTGTTCAACCAAAACCGCACTAATTCCATCCCCAGAAGAGGAGGTAAAGTTCTTGAGTGATGTTTACTCTTCTCCTGAAAGCCTGCAGCTTAAATACTATGATGTAAAATTAACAAGCCTTAAATGCTGATATGAAGTCAATAAATCTTATGTTACATGATAAAGGAATAAGAGAGGGGAAAAAACAAAGATGTTTGCATAATAGATGTTTATATAAGCACAAATGTATTTTTTTTAAAAAAATAGGGAGAAAATATGACAATTATGGTCCTCCTTTTGGTAACTGGTCACGTTGTCATTTGTCTCCAAAAATATCCTAATCCATATAGAGTTAATTTTCTCGTCTGTAAAATGGGAAGAATGATGCCTACATGATACAATGTGTTCTGGTGAGCAGTACATGAGAAACGATACATAAAGCTTTTATCACAGAGACGAAAACACAATTTAGTGCCTATAGTGACTACTGTGGTTTGCCATGAGATCTTGTTTTATTATTATTATTATTACTGTTTCAAAATATTACAGGGTACAAATGTTTTTAGTTACATGTATCAATTTTGTTATGCTTGAGTCAGGGTTATAAGTGTGCCCATCACCCAATAGTGTTCATTGTACTGCTTAGGTAGGTTTTTGCCCATCTGCTCCTCTCCCCTCCCCTGCTTGAATTCCACTGAGTTTTGCTTCCCTCTGTGCATATGTGTGCTCACTGGTTAGTTCCAGTTTAATAGTGAGTACATGTGATGTTCGTTTTTCCATTCTTAAGATACTTCACTTAGGATAATGGTCTCTAGTTCCATTCAAATTGTTGCAAAGGGCCTTAATTCATCCTTCTTCATGGCGGAGTGCTATTCCATAGCACATACATACCACATTTTGTTAATCCACTCATGAATTGATGGGCACTTGGGTTAATTCCACATTGTTGCAATTGTGAATTGTGCTGCAGTGAACATTCAAGTGCAGGTATCTTTTGATAAAATGACTTCTTTTTCTTTGCGTAAATACCTAGCAGTGGGATTGCTGGATCAAATGGTAGGTCTCGTTTTGTTCTTTGAGGAATCTCCATGCTCCTTTCCATAGAGGCTGTACTAGGTTGCAGTCCCATTCATTCCACTAATCCTCACAATTTCTCTATGAAGGAAGTAACAGAGTTAATAGGGCGATGCCCATTTTGAAGCTAAGGTAACTGAGACATGGAAAGTTTAAGTGACGAACCGGCTGTGTATTTCTCACAACACACAGGTAGCAGGATGAGGAGAAAGTAGTATGTACTTTGAATCTGAGAGAGCCTGGACCTTTCTATTAATTAGCGTGCCCTTTGGGCATAAGATAACTAGAGGAAAAAATTTAAAAAAAGGAAAACCCTGCCAACTAAATAGTGAAGTAATTAGATGAAAGTCAATACTAACAAGCTTCTGCAATTCCAGGAGGCCACGGGCAAGGATTCAGAAGCCTCTGCCACTTAGCAATTTTGTAGACTTGTGGCCTAAGGGGAAGAATGTGACACAGGCATCGATTCTTTGCCAGCTGATCAGTTGCTCGATATTTTCTCAGCAGCCAGCAGTCCTGTCCCAGCCATGACCATGACAATGCTGCCAACTGCAACTGGTTAAATGAGGAATCTGCTAAGCAAGCTCTTTCTTCAAGGAAACAGGGCTCCCTGCCCTGTACACACACACGATTTGCAAATCGTGTTTTTCCCCCTTCTTGACTTTGGCTCCCCAGAGCACCAAGCCAAGATCAGGATCGTCCCCTTCAACATAGTTGACCTTAATTTCTGCAAATGCAGAAGGTAAAAGAGTTAACTGGCAACTCTTCAGAAAGCAGGTGAAGCCCTCCAGCCAGAACAAGCCCAGGAATCTTCCCAGATGCCTCTTTCTGTTCCACAACTTTTACAGAGTCTATTTGCCAAGTACTGCTGATTCTGACCCCATGTCCCCTTCTCCTGCTCACAGGGTCCTCCCCCTCTCCACACCCAAAATGTTACTTCCCATCTTCTGTTTGCTCAGTATTGAACTACAGCTTCCCAACTGGTCACCCAGCTCCGTGCTCATTCTTCCCAATCTTATTTTACATGAAAGCTATAGTGAACTTTCTGCACTGCTGCAGTTTTGACTATGCCATTGCCTTGCTGGTCCCATGACAATAGGATGAAACTAAGCTCATTGTCATGACATAGTACTCTCCGAAATCTGGTCCTCACCCATGTTTTCAACCTCATCTCTCATTCATGCTTCCTTCAGGCCCCCACATTGAGTGACTTTCTGTTCCCTACACTTTTTTTTTTACCTTTATACCTGCTGTTTCTTCTGTCTGAATTACTTTTCCTTCCTTCTCCAAGCTTAATAGGATTAAACAAGGAGTTTAATTCTATTTAATTTTATAAAGACTCAAATCAAGAGTTAAAATTGCTTGAATTGGATCAGGCACTTGTTCCTCTGCATTTATGTGGCCTCCTGTTCTTAACTCCTGTAGTAGTTTAAAGTGCCCACAAATTCTTTTACACTCTTCCCTTCAAAATGTAGAGTCAAATTCCCTATTCCTTGAACGTGAACCAAATCTGATGACTTGCTTTTAATAAATATAATGTGGTAGAATTGTTGAGTGTGGCTTTGAGGCTAGGTCATAGAAATATTAACATTTCTGCCCTACTTACTCATTCTTGGATCGCCCACTCTAGGGGAGGCCAGCCGCCATGTTGTGAGGGCACTCAAGCAGCCAGTGGAGAGGTTTACATGGAGAGTCACAGGACTCCAGCCACCCACCGGCGGTACCATGTGAGTCAGCCATCTTAGAAGAGGATCTTGTAACTCCAGTCAAGCCTTTAGATGACTGTTGTCCCAGTGAACATCTTGACTATACCTGAGCTTCAGTTTCCACATCTGTTAAAGAGGAGAATAATAGTAACTATTAAATTACTTAATGCATATAAAGCACTTGCCCCAGTGCCATGCAGAAAGTGCTTAATACACGCTTGCTATTATGACAGCATCATCACATTATAATTGCAGTTGACATGTTTCTATCATTAGACCTTATGCTCCTTGAGGGCAATGTCAAATTCTTATTTTTTTTTTTTGTCACCTTTACCTAATACATGCCTGGTACATGGTACCTGCTCGCTGTATAAATGGTAATGATCAAATCCTTCCCTTTTAAATTTCTTCTGGAATCGGGAACCAGTACAGCAATGCAACTAAGAATTTGGAAACTAGATTCAGACCTAGGTTCCAATTAGGGCTCTACTTATAACCATAGCTTATGGCTGCGTGGCCTTAGTGTTATTTCACTTTGCTAAGATCCTTGTTCCTTATCTGTAAAATGAGGATGATATTAACATTCATCTTAGCATTTGTTCTGGTTATCAATTGCTGCATAACAAACCATGCCAAAACAGAGTCTTAACACCTAAACATTTATTTTGCTTGTGCATCTGCAGGTGGGGCAGGGCTCAGGTGGGAAGGCTCCTCTCTGCTCCACTAGGAGTCAGCTGTGGCTACTCATTTGGGGACTGAAGGTCTGTTTCCAAGATGGCTCCCTCATGGTTGCCAAGTTGGTGCTGGATGTTGGCTGGGAGTTCAACTTGAACTAAGGGCTGGGGACCTTGGTCTCCCTCCACATAGGCATCTTCGTGTATCCCGGGCTTCCTCACAGCATGATGGTTGTGTTCAAGAGGGACTGTTGCAAAAGAGAGAGGCAGGAAGAGCCATATTGCCCATTAGGACACAGTCTTGGGAGTCACATAGTATCATTTTCCCCATACTCTATTATTATTCTAGACAGTCACAAAAGCCACCAAGGTTTAAGAAAGGAAACAGAGACTTCACCTCCCAATAGGGATGGCAAAATTCTATAGGGCATGTGGAACAGGAAAATATAATCTGCCATGGCAATATCGTGAGAATTAAATAAGATAATGAATATAAAGTGCTTAGCTTGGTGTCAGGCACAGAGTATGAATCTTACAAATATTTGATAGATGAATGATAAATGATAAATTTCATGTTTTATAGGGGACTAGGATCATGTATTATTAATTTATACATCACCCAAGTCTAACCCAAGGCAAGACACATAGTAAGTGCTTAATAAATTTTTGTTGGAGACACGAATAAATTGATAGGTCTGGAACACAGTAGGTACTCAACAATTCTTTGTTGAATTGGTGAATACTCTCTTAGCAAAGTGAATCTATAACTCTTTAGAGAGTCACTAAACCTGAAAAGTTAGCTCTCTTGGGCTCAGCTGCCAGGAGAGTGCCTTTCACACACTAAGAACTGCCCAAGAGGGGCAAGTGTGCCCAGGTTGAGAGACCATTCATAACTTCAGACTCAAGTTTCCATTAACAATATTACCACCTCGGCAAGGGCACCTCTTTCATTTGCCAAACACCTTTGGACAAATCAAAGCTGCCTTGTTGCTCTGTCGTCTGTTGGATAAATGACATGTTGAGAAATGGATTACTGCCTGAGAGAGCAAAAGACACCAGCAGAAAGCTGAAAGTGGTTTTAACAAGGAGCAGTGAAGGACAAGAACAGGTGTGCTCACGCCATACGAGCACCTGGCTCGGAGAAGGTGATAACCGTGGAAGGCAAATCCAGCTTCTTTGAATGTAGAGTAGGATTTACCCCAAGACCTAACCATGGTGTTCTTCATCGTTACAAATCCAGACCAGCTGCAGTTGACCTAGAACAAGTCACACCAGAGAGAAGGAAGGTGGTTTATACCCATACTATGGACCTCACTAACCTTGGTGGCTTTAGAATTAGACCCATGAGGCCTGATGAGCTCTCTTGTTCTAACACCCTCCTGCTAAGCTCTGCCACCTTCTTTTAAGCATCAGACAAGTCTATTTGAACCTTCACCATGTGGCAGGCACTGTGGTTGGCCCTAGAAACACAAACTGCTAGAAAACTCATGGGCTTTGGGGGAATCAGGACATTCTGAAGTGCCAGGCCTGATCCTGGCATTAACCAGCTGTGTGACATTGGTCAACTCACACAACTTCTGAGCTTAGACGTTCTCATCTGCAAAATAGGACTAATGCGATGGATCTCGGGGGTTTGTTGTAAGGATTAGAGAAGGGAGCACAAAGTGTCCAGCTCACAGTAAGTGATCGATAAATACTAAGTCTTTGTATTATTATTATGGTGACCACAATGAGACCATTCACCTCCTTGAGACATTCATGGAGCTGACTCATTTTGAGGTTGTTTGTGTGTGCTCTGTTTATATGCCAAATAGACCCCATCTCCAAGAGGACAGGGATTATATTTGCTCTTCTGGTATCTGCCACAAATCCAGTATTGATGGGTACGACGTAGACACTCAGTCACTGTCCATGGAATATGTAAATGGACCATATGAAGCTTGATGCTGACTGTAAGGTTATCTAAGGACTCATGCAAACTTGTTTCTTTCCATACCATTATCTTAAGGCACGGCATCTTCCAATGGCCAGATAACAGCACCATGCCTTTTCTTTTGCCCTTTGCCTCTAAGTCGATTGTGTTACAACACCTCCATTGAGGTCTCCAGGCAGGACCTGTAGGGTAGTCTGGTGCTGTTAGCAAGCGCCAAGTTGGAAAAGGTGAGAGAGCACACTTCCCTCTCTCTGACATGTAAACTTTGCCTATCTGATAAAGGACCTCCAGTGATTTCAGATTTTGAGGTGTGGCCCGGGGTTCCAGATGATCTGGCTATGGCTTATTTGAAATAACAAAGGAGATAAAGCCCCTGGAAAAAAAAGAATAAGAAATCAACATACGTAACCTAAACATCTGTACCCCTATAATAACAAACAATAAAAAAAAATCAATAGACTAAATCCTTTCCAGCTGTAATGTAGAGGTTATACACTAATTGGCCGTGTATTTCTTGATAATGCTCCCTTTGTGTCCTGCTCCCCTTGTCACGTGCATGGTGACGTGGGGGAAGGAGGGTGGGATTGAGAGATGGAGAGTGGGACATTTGCTTTAAAAGCCTTCGTAAAAATCCTCTCTCCCTAAGGCAATGCCTAAACCAGCACTGCACTTGACTCACAAGCCATGGGCACATGCTACGAATGTCTCATTCTGGTTGAAGTCTCCATAATTTTTACGATATCCTGGCATGCCCACAGAGGCTCAGTTGTTGGAAGGAGAAATTGAGCCATGACAGAATCAGTGTCCACAAGAGATTATTCTTATTATCCTTTTTGTTTCATTCACATACCCCATAGTTCAGTGGGTTGACTGGTAAAATGAGTACATCAGACTTGGAACATGTCTTCATTATCCATCACTGTGCCCCCAGTGCCTAGTGCAGTGATACAGTATGGTAGGTGCTCAGTATAGGTTCGTTCATCCATTCATTGAACAAATAATTGCAGATATTTACTGAGCTCCTAGTATATGTCAGACATTGTCCTTGATGTAATGGAAGGAAGGAAGGAAGGAAGGAAGGAAGGAAGGAAGGAAGGAAGGAAGGAAGGAAGGAAGGGAGGGAGGGAGGGAGGGAAGAAGGAGAATATCTGACTAGGGAGGAATTCTCCCTAAGGTCTTACCTAGAGAGGCCCTAGTCACATTTCTTATTTCTTATATGGAATAATTACTTATTTAGTTCTCTTCTCATTTCCCAGGTAAATTAGCAGACCTTGAGTTCCTGTTTGAGGTCTCTCCTAAGCATAAAAGGTAGCAATAGGAAGTTTCGAGGATTGTGTTTATTGGTGGCTGAGTAGCCAGTACAAAGAAACTCAGTTCAAGAAGAATTAATATTATAGATGGTAAATGGTTCAAGGTCAAGTAGAAAGAACAAGGGAGAACAAGAAGAAGCTGGAAGGCCACACGGGGTTGGTATCTGTGTACAGAATCAACCAAAGGGGGTCATTCAGAACTCAGGCTGTGAACTCACTGTGTGCTGGATCTTCCTTTCTGCATGGTGACACGGGGCAGGCACGGTGGCTGCAAGAGCAGACAACTGTGCAGTTAGAGGGCACAGTCCACACAAGACTACCCTCACTTCTGGCACCAACTGCAAGTTCGGGGGGAGGGGGGCAAAAACCACCCTCAGTTTTGATAATTAACTAACAGGACTCACAGAACTCACTGAAAGCTGTTATACTCATGGTTACAGTTTATTACAGGGAAAGAATACAGATTAAAATCAGCCAAGGGAGGAAGCCCGTGGGCAGAGTCCAGGAAAAGTTCCAAACGCAGAGCTTCTGTTGTCCTCTGCCCATAGAGTCATGGGCAGAATTACTTTCCTTTCGTCAGTGCGTGGCAATAAGCAGGGAGTATTGCCCACCCTCAGACACTTACCTGAGACTTGGTGTCCAGAGTTTTCACAGAGGCTTGATCACGTACTGCTTGAATCGTAGCCCCTCCAGCGTCAGAGCCAGCAACATGGGGTCGACCATTATTCTTCAGCTTCTCTGGAGGTAGAATGGATATCGTATAATCCAAAGCTTCCACCATAAATCACATCGTTAAACTTTCCAGTGGCCAAGACCCCCAGGCAAACAGACTCTCCGTCAGGCATGGCATTCCAAGGGAATAGGAATTACAATTCAGTAGTCAAGGGCAAAGACCAGACCTCTCTTTGGGTAAAATTAATTCTTTACTACACAGTGGTCTTAAAGAATGGACATTGGCATCCCAGATTTGCCCCAGCGAATCATTCATTCATTCATTCATTCATTCATTTCTCTGTGCAAAACACTATACTAGGCATGCATGGGAGACAGTGGTGCAAAAGACGTGGTTTTGAGCTGACTCAGATGTGAGCAATAATGAGGGACATGCAGCAGGTGGGGGACAGAGACGTGGTCTGTCTTGCTAGAGAGGACAGAACTCGAGTGGGAAACAGGGAAGTCATAGTCGAAGGTGGCATAGGGCTCCTGGTTATTATTCCAGATGGGTGAAGTGAGAAAGTCCAGTTACATGGCCAGAGCACAGGAAATAGGCAAGTCATTTGCATCCACAGGAAATGGGCCAAGTGGAGTCACTATCCAGATTTCTGTCCCATTTTATTTTCTTCTTAGCACTTACTACATCTGAAATGATCTTGCTTACTTGTTTGTTTAGTGTTTGTCTCTCCCAGTAGAATGGGGAAGGGTGTTGGCCTGTCTTTCTCACCACCGTATTTCCAGCTCCTGGAAGTGTCCCTAGCCCAAGGGAGCCACTCATCATTCATTCATTAAATAAACCTGATTCCAACCCCAGGTCACAAGAGGGATCTCTGAACTTTCCACTTACAGGGCTTAGGTTTCTCCAGCTGACTCGAAGAGAAACTTACAGCCACCAACAGAGTGTCTAGCTCCATATCAACTCCCGTTCACTTCTTCCAGCAGGAGAGTGATGCCTCATACCAGGGGAACGGGAGGCTGCCATTAGTGTGGTTGTGGTTCATTTGTCCTTTTAGGGCCACTTTAAAGCTGAGGGGTAATTGCGGATGCAAACCTGCTGCCTTTAACTGTAAAACTCCACGCCAAGTTAATAAAGAATCGGGCACTTAGCTTCGTGTTTCTGCATCTTAACACATGAAGGCACTTTGTAAAGGGTTGAATGAACGTAATTATCAATTTCCACATGCACATTACGATTCAGCTGGGGTCAGGCAAATGCTTCCTAAACACAGGCTGTAGGCAATGGCGACGAGTAGTTCTGCTCACTGATCTACCGTGTGCAAATTTCTGTCACTTTTTTGGACTCTATTTTATTGATTTCCACATGCATCCCTAGCGAATGCAACACCGAGGTTGCACTTAAAATCAGTCCAATCGGGGGTGGGAGACAAAATGGTATTTTACTTTGCTTTCTTTAGAGGAAATAAGAGGTACCTCCTATGGTGGGGGTATAATTGGCAGAGAATGACTTGAGACAATGCAGAAGGGAGCTTTTTCACTGACTGGGAGATAAATTCAGACAAAATCTAAATTTGAAGTAGAAGGGGGTGATGCAAAATACGGACTACAAGGGGAATCTTTTGTTCCGGAGAAGGAAAGTATGCTAGATTATGTCTATAAAATGAATTTGGATAAATGGTTTATAAAGGTATAATTATGTGGTTACATATATTTGGAAATATTCTGGTGTAGAAATTAAATGGACTAAAATAGTAGAATTAGAACATGACGGGCGGTAGCACAAAAAGGAGGTAGCTGATCATGTTGCTGTGATAGCAACCATAAGAAGAGCCAAGGACACAGCTGGAATTCAACCAACCAGAGGGGAGCATCCCACTAAGGGTGAACAGAGGAAAATCTCCACATTGTCTGGCTTTGAGACCCCTCTTCCCACAGGTGAATGCCTTTGTAGCGAAGGGAGCCACGTGCCCAGAAACATGTAGTACTTAGAGGCAGACCTTGTCCAGTTTGGGTGAAGGTCTAAGGCGCAGTATAGAAGAGGCAATTCTCCTTCCTTCTGTCCACTTCTACTGATCCACATCCAATGCCCACTGCCACATACTGGGCTACCAGGCACAGTGTGGCTTTTTTCATCGAAGCCAGGTGAAGAACAGGTGTCAGAGCAAGTCTGCCTGGATTTGAGTCCTCATTCCATCACTTGCTGTGTGGCTTTGGGCAAGTTCCTTCCTCACTCGCTTTTATCCTCATCTGTAAAATGAAGATGACAACAACAGTACCCACCCGTGTAGTTATTGTGAGAGACAAAGGAGTTAGTACAATGCCTGGCATGGAGGAAACATTCATCGCACACTTTCTATTGTGACATTTAGCACTTTGAAGGGAGGGCGCACAGATGTGAGTCTGGGTGGGGAGCGGAGCAGTGTCAGCAAAGGCAAACTCCCTTCCTAAAGTGCCTCTCTTACTCTGCCTGCATCTCAGTGCTTTTTCCTTCTGCCTGTATTCTTATCTCCATTTCCTCCATAGTGGCTTGCATTGAAATGGCATTTCCTTCACTTTCCCAAACAAACACACACTTGTAGGGACAGAAAGTGCACAAAGAACTCAACCTTTTATGACTGTGCGTGGTTGGTCAAATTTGTCCTGCAGGGGGAGCCCTTTCCCTCTCATCTCCTTACAACCAGCTCATAAAAGAAATTTCTGTCCTCTCTAAAGGATCAAGTAGACATGGCTGCCTTCTTCCGACCTCTCACTGGGACTCCTTGAAGAAGAAGTTCTTTATGTGATGTATAGAATGAGGGGATGATAACAAATTGGACCATCCTTCTGTACTGGAAAGAAATCATGTGCTAAAGGCAGCAGAGCCATCTTTGTCTCACCTGTTACTCTTGACCGGGAGTGAGGTGAGCTGTGATCTCTCATGCACCTGGTTGAACAACAGCCAACCAGACCTAAGCTTTCTCCTCTGCAGGCCCCTATATTGTTTAACAATTGGCATAAAACGAAGTATTTTAAAACTTAGTTACTTAAAACAACAGCCATTTATTATGTTTTACTGGACTATGGGCTATCTGGATAGTTCCGTCAATTTGGGTGGGTTCGTTCATGCATCTTCGTCAGGTTGGCTGGGGCTGGCTGGGCTAGGATGGCCTTGTCTGGGGCAACTCCGCTCTGTTCCATGTACTGCTCATCCTCCAGCTCAGCCTTGTTCTTGTGGTATTGGCAAGGATCCCAGAGTGAGCCAACCCAGCTGTGCGAGAGGGCAAGAAGAAACCCACACATGCTCTCAAGCCTCTGCTTGCATGAAGTTTACGATCATCTCATCTTACAAAACAAGTCACGTGTCTGATAGGATTACAGGCAAAAGGTATGGATGGATAAAGGCAGCCCATTAATTGGGGCCATGGATGCAATCAATCCAGCTCAGTCCCAAAGTCTGCAATATGGAGGTTGGAATATATACCCCCACCTTTAAAGGTGAGAACAAACAGTTTTTCCTGGGGAGGCTGGGAAAGCTTTACTATGGAGGGGACTCTTGCGCCAAGCTTTAGAAGATGAGCATGTGTTCTTTAAGAGGACAGTGGGCAAGCCAGGAAGAGAGCACAGCTCAAGCAGAAGTTCAGAGGCCCCACGCAGCTTGGTATAAGAACTGCTAATAGCTCAGCAGAGAAAGTACAAAGGGGCATCATGAGAGCTGAGGTTGAAGGGGTTGGGGTAAATAGCTTAGGTTTTATCTTGCAGTCTACCAGAAGCCACTGAAGGTCTTTATGCTACTGAATGATGTGACCAGCCTTCCTTTAGAAAGATAGCCACTGTCCAAGAAGCAGAGAGAAGAAGAGCCTTACACCCACCAGATCTGTAAGTCAGGAGACTTTTGTTGTCAAATAATGCTCCTTCCTCCACCCACCCAGCTTTGTTTAGCTCTATTGTTCCTCTCAGGAACACAGCTAAGTGGTTCTAATTCACGAATCTGGAAGCCAGCTCTTTTCACAGTTGTCAGATAATAAGGTATCCGGGCTCCAGCCACCAAAAAAAAAAAATAGAACACTGGAAAGAATGAAAGAATGGCTGGAATAAGAAGCAAGGTCTGGTGTAAGGCTCTTTCTTGCATTTTCACTCCAGAGCATCTATAATTAACCTGGAGAGAAATGATTTACTTAATTCATGTTATTTCATGCAATATCATTAGCAGTATTCAGTCGTATCTTTATTACCCCTGTGCACGCTCCCTCTGTAACAGCTGAGAACAACAATGGGCTTTACTTATCTTCAGGAAGCCAGCCCATTCTTTCGATGAAGGAAAAATGGCCCCAGCCCCAGGTTGCCATAGACACTGGAGAAGGCTGTCACCGAGCTGCAGCACACCTATTTCCTGGTGACATGCAGAATTAGAGGTATTGGGGAATCAAAGGGAAAATGAACTTGATGAAACAAAGGGTCCCTTCAGCGTCTCCTGACATACTTCTTTGCAGAAGCAGCCTGCCTGTGTCCCTTCTCCCTTCCCTCCTCCCTGAAGCCAGGTGGATGGGTTTGCATCCCAAGACCTTAGTTAGAAGGATGAAAAACAGTAACCTCCGCGCATGGCTCTAAATTCATGTGCAGAGCAAAGACCTCCCTCAAACCACATCAGTGGCTTTCCAGTGTTCCAAACTTCTTGACATGCCTGCAAGTCCTGGAAGATCTGTCACCAACCTGTATCTCCAAATTCCTCAGTGACAGTTACTGTTCTCCTTTGAGTGCACAAATATGCAAAGCATTTTTCCCGACTACGGGGGTTTTGTTCTCAATGTTCCCTTCTTCCGATGATCTCCCCTGGCCCTTTGGGTGACGGGCTCCTGCTTTCTCTCTAGGTCTCAGTTTGAAGATCACTTTACACAGAAACCGTGCCTGCCCATTATATCTAATTCCTCCACCTCAGTTATTTTATATGACATCATCTTGGTTCTTTCCTGGTGACCCTTCACGATCTAGAATTATCATTTATTTGCTGTTTACTTCTGCATGGCTGATCTCCCCACTAGGGTGCAAGCTGCATAAAGGCTACATGCATGTGCTTATCTTTGGTTTCTTCCCAAAGCAGATGCTGAGTCAGGGATTCAAGTGCAAATGGTTTATTTTGGAGGTGAAGGGAAGAGTAGGAAGCAAATGGGGAAGAGAGACAAAAAAGAGAAGGCAGCCAATAAAGGGTGTGTCATCAAGTGAGTTACTATTGGGCCAAATGGAATGTAATTCTCCTGGGAAACTCTAGGTGCCAGTGAGGAACACACACGTCAGAGGAGTGGTAGAGCTGGAGTAGTTAGTTATACACCACTTCCCATCAGTCCCTGGGGGCTGTTCCCAGGGAGCAGGAATTCTCCAGCACTTTCAGTCTGTCATGGCCAAGGGCAGAGTTATGCTCTGGGGGCCAGAGAAAATCTGTAAGTGCAGAGTTTTGGATGTTAGCATTAGGAGTTGGGTTTTGCACACTATCTATGTTGGTAAGACCTAAGAGGAAAAAGGGAGGGGACACGTAGCATCTGTCACAGTGCTCTGTAGATATTTATTGAATGAATGAATGATTTCTATGTCTCTTCCTGCTGATAATGTCTGATCCTCAAGAAATGGTCAAGCCTAGCAGGACAGATAACTAGCACACATCAAACAAGGGGAAAAAAACCCACAGATTTTGAGCTCAGGCAGAGCTAGGTTCAAATCCAGCTGAGTGACTTTAGACAAATCTCTGAGTCTCTGATTTTACAGTTTCCTCCTCTGTAAACTGGAAATAATAACTCTTATCTCATAGGATTGTTGTAAAATGGTTAGAGATAGTGTATATGTTGGCATATGGCAGGTGCCCAATGAATCTCATTTCTCTTCACCATGAAATAGCAGCAAGTTCTATAGGGCAGTGTAGTTAAGGGATAAAATTGGACAATAAAAACTAGCAGACCCATGAAAGTTGGAGTGGTCATAAATGGCTTCTAAATGCTTTGAACAATGGGTGGGGTTAGTATTGGATCAATGGGAGATGGGAGACTGGCGTGGCTAAGCATAATATTCAATTCTGTTTATCAGATGCTCACTATGTCTTAGACCCTGTTGGGAAGCACTTTATATATGTCATTCCTCATCTGCACAATATAACCTGATGAGGTAGGAGTTATTAAATCCCTACCCTCAAGTTTGAAAATGAAAAAGAAAAAACTAAAGGAGAAGTGAATTACCTGAGGTCACTTGGCAAGTAAGTAGCAGAATACAGACTAAAAGTAAGAAAGGTCTTTGGAGAGCTTTATAGGGAAGAGACAATGAGGTTCTTCCCAGAAGGCATGTGCAGATATCAAGGCGGGGGTAAGACAAGTTACTCCTTGTAACTTAACAGGAGTGATGGGGCCATCTGGAAATACGGGACTGGCCACGAATGTCATGGAAGAAAGACCAGTGGGGCTTTATGTAATGAAAGGAATGGAAAGATCAACATATTGCATTTAAAAATTGAGGCAAAATTCACTGACGGTGGAGTACACACGTATTGATGGTACAACCCAGTGGATTTTTATCTCTGTGTACAACCATGTAACCACCACTCAAATCAAGATGTAGAATATTTCCATCGCTCCAGAAAGTTCCTCCATGTCCCTTTCCAGCGAACAGCACCCCCTACCCCCAGGAAATCACCCTTCCGACTTTGATTACCAAAGTTTAGACTGTTAAAGTAACATCTTTCTATTGTATAAAACAAATGCATGCATGTCATAGAAAATTGAGACAATGACAAAAAGATTGAAGAGAATAAGTCAAATAGCCCATAATCCTATGGCCTGGAAGAAACTGCCTTCAACATTGGAATCTATTCCTTGCTGTCTTCATTGGTACATTTAAAATTTTAACTTGAGACCATACTGTATATTCAATTGTATATTCTGTTTTGTAAATGAATCATTAGCACATAAGTGATTTTTTCAGTACAAATTCTTTGTAAACTTCATTTCACATGGCTTTAAATACATTCCATTGAGGAATTCAGCAAAAAAGCACTTTTCCCCTAAATATGGGCTATTTTAGTTTGTTTCCAAGGTTTCACAGTAATGAATGCTTTTTCCATAAAGTGCTGTCTGAATTTCAGACTATTTTATTAGAATAAGGGTAGAAGTATTGGGTTAAAAATAATGCATATTCTTCAAACCCTTGAAACCTATTGCCAAACAGAACATATAGATTTATACTCCTATCACTTAGGTGCACGAAGGTCACCCACTGAGTGGCACACTCACCAGCATCAAGCACTACTGTGGGGATTTTTTGTTTTTTATTGTTTTTTTTTTTTTTTTTTAACAAAACTTGAGACTATCTGGAAAAGATCAGAAAAGCTCTTGAACTAAAAGCTCTGTTTGGTATCCACTCAGAAGAACAATGCAGGTTTGTTTTGCCTCTCATATTCTGGAACATTTAGATATTCTGAATGGGTGACCTCAGAAATCACTTTGGTTCAACATCTGGAACCATCAATGAGCAATAAGTAGGGAGGACAGATGAGGGGCATCGATGCCGTGCCTTGGAGCAGGGTCACAGATGGTCTCCTGTTACATAACCTGCGTCAGAAGAGTACCTTCTGTTCACCTCTCACTTCATCACGG
This sequence comes from Indri indri, assembly GCA_004363605.1. NCBI lineage: Eukaryota > Metazoa > Chordata > Mammalia > Primates > Indriidae > Indri > Indri indri. The sequence continues at coordinate 41,943 of RJWJ010011229.1, forward strand.
GCATTGAGAAGGAAGAAGTTGACAGACCCGCTCTGTGACTTGGGCAGCTTCCGAGGGCATCGTTGTGACGATCGGAGCAGCGTGAGAACTGGTAATTACAGCACAGGGCACGGCTAAGAGGCGTGATGATCAGGGCCAACCTAACCTTCAGGTCAGACTCAATAATGGCCTTTGAAGGCGTGTTCCACTATCGAAGTTTACCCTCCTATCTCCAGGAAAGCTGGCCTTTTGCACTGGAGTAAAAGGCCAGGGTATGTGCCCATGCTCTCTGCAGAATGCTTCCAAACTTGCTTCCAGGGAAAGCACTCCAAAGAAAATTTCCCTCCAAGCTAGGAAGAAAACCACTTCTTGCAGACTTTCAAAAAGCTAAGTGGAGTAATTCCAATGGTGGACACGTCTGACGGCAAGAGGTTCATGTGCACAGGTGGTTTCATTCTAAACCCTCCCTGGCTTCTTTGCCTGAAGTTAGATACCCTAGGTCTGTGTTTATTGAACACGGTTTTTCCTTTATAAGTTCATCTCTAAATGACCTTGATCACATGATGGTCACCATCATAATGACTTTTGTATATCTTAAGTCCATCATACATTAAAATGACGGGCACATAATGATTTTTGCTGTGAATGTGCATATGTTTTTTCAGGAGGCATTATTAGGTTCTATAATGTTTATCCATAAAAGTCATCACATTTCTTTGAGAATCTTTCAATATCTGGGACAGAAAAAAGAAAAGAAAAAAATGGTTTTTTTGTGTGTGTACTCAGCACACAGCTGGTGAACTGATGATCTCTGACTCTCGTTAACCCTGACATTCTTGATTCCTTTGTGTTTATTCTGTGATTTGTGGTGTATAATGCATGTTCATCCCCCGGAGAAAATGATTCAAATTTCCATGGAGATTAGACTGAGACTACAAAGGCAAATGTTTGGATGCTGGACATCCCAGGCAGCTGGGTCTACCCGTATGGGCAGCGTCTGTAGTGGAGCTTGGCAAGTGCTGTTTCTTTCCTCACCTGCCCCGTGTTGCTGGGTCAGCTGCCCCACCTTGCAGGCATGCTGTGAGGCCAGAGACTGAGCAAGAAGGGACCAACCTTTCTACATCTCTCAGTCCTTCCCTCCAGAGCTCCCACCACCTCCCTGGGACGCCATGCAAGTCCTCGATACATATGCAACCACCCCAAACCACCACTTTCTAGAGTGAGGAACCCTCCTGTTTCTCCTGTAGCTTCTGACTATGTGTACTCAAAACACCCCCACCAACACCACCACAATTCACATAATCTCTTTACTGGATGTTTGAGAAATAAAAGTCTGAAAGGGGTATGGTGGTGTCTTCAGCTTTTGGCTGAACACACTTGAGCTAAAGACTCCCAAATGCCAAGCTGCCTTCTTTAAGCGGGTGGGGAGAAAACACAGAAAACAAAATACAGATGGATCCTATTCTTTCTAATTACCCCAGAGCCAGAAACACACACGAGCACACACTCTCAACAAATCGCCCTGCCATACGTATGTCTGGGCTTAACTCCTGTGAACCCCTTCAACCCTGGCTCAGAATCTCATTCTCTGGGACACCTTACTTGTCCCACTCTGCCAATTAAAAGTGAATCATCTCCCCTTCTGCTGACCTTATTCACTTCACTGAACTCATGATACCAAATTAAATTTTTTGTTTTTATGGACTATAAGTGACTTGTGGGCAAGAATTTATTCTGCCATATTTGTCTCCCTAGGACTTAACCTGGTGTCAAGCACATATTAGGGACTCAGTAAATATTTTTAATAATATTGAATGTTATAATCTACCTCCTAGTTGATATAAATAATAATATTTACAATGAACGTTTACTATGTGCTAGGCACTATTTTTTAAATACCTCTATTGCACTCACTTATTCCTTACTAGACTGGAAGGTAATATTATTAAACCCTATTTTAAAGATGAAGAAACAGAGGGCCAGAGAGGTTCAACAACCTCCCCAAAGTCACACAGCTGGCAAGTGCTAAAGTCAGGATTTAAGTCCAAGTAGTCTGGTTTCAAATAGAATCCATGAATTTAACCTACCACTATTGTACAATGTTCCCTGAATAATCTGATAGCACTGTGAATTAAGACCAAAGATTTCAATCAAAGGAAAGGGTAGTGAACAAAATCATTTCAAATTCACCTAATAACACCCCCTTTGTACTATCACTAATACTCAAGACAATATTTGTTCATTTATTGGTACCTTCCTTTATTCTTTCTACAAATATTTATTGACTACCATGTTCCAGGGATTGTTACAGGAACTGGCTTTCAGTAATAAACAGAAAAGGACACAACTGTTACCGCCACAAAGCTTAGCATCTAAATGCATTTCAATTTAATTCTCTTTCAGCAAATATCTTCTGAGAACCTCCTTTGTGCTGAGGTTGTGCTAAGTGCTGGAGATAGAAAGAGGAATCCAGAAGTGTCTGAGTTCCTTGCCAAACTTATAAATGGTAGGAGAGACCGACACATAATGACAATTAAAATGTAAAGGATTGAAAAAGAAAAGAAATCTTTTTCCAGCTGTGGAAGTCTTTCTGGAGGAGACATGGTGGCCCCTGAGTTTTAAGGAATCCAAAAACATTAACCAAGTGGGGAAACCCAGGGCAGCTATAGCAAAGACATCACGGTGGGCAATGACTGTGTGTCTGTCCACAAATAGTCTCGTGTTGCCAGAGCATAGTGAGAGGAAGTCAAGGCGAGGAGACGAAGTTGGAGAACACAAAGAACATGGGCGACAGAACATGCTGGAAAAATAAAGCAAATATCTCTATAAGACCTATGAGATCTTCCACTTTCTACATACTGTTTTACAGAAATGAAAAAGAAACAAAGTGTTCTTGGTGAAAAGAGGGGAGGCGAACTTCCTTCCCAGATGGTTGTG
>RJWJ010011230.1:0-44906 GCA_004363605.1 Indri indri
GCCACAAACTTGCTGGCTTAAAATAACAGAAGTGTATTTTTTCACAGTGCTGGAGGACAGAAGTCTGAAATCCAACTGTCTGTAGGGCCACGCTCCCTTCAAAGCTTCTAGGGGTGAATCTTCCCTGCTTCTTTCAGCTTCTGGGGGCTGCTGGCGTTCCTTGGCTTGTGGCAGCATTACTCCAATCTCTGCCTCATCCTCACACGGTCTTCTTCCCTGTGTCTCTTTGTATCTTCTCCTTTCCTATCTCTTAAAGGACAAGTATGATCACTGGATTTAGGGCCCACCCTAATCCAGGATGATCTCATCTTTAGATCCTTACTCATTACATCTGCCAAGGCCCTAGTTCCAGGTAAGATCAGTTCACAGGTACTAGAGCTCAGGACTTAGACATGTCTTGCTGGGGCCACTATTCAACTCACTCCACCCAGTGTCCAGGCTCCTTTCCAGAAAGCCTCACTGCCTTCTTTTCTGTAGGTTTCAGCCCCTTTCTCTCCTGGTTTTGTCCTGCCTGTCCCTCAAATACACAGCAGGTCCCTACAAAGCTTGCTTTCTGGGTCAGGGAAGGGGGAGCCAGCTGAAAAAACCCTTTGAATGACAATGCTTCACAGTAGCTGAGAACCCAAGAGGCATGGAAATCTTCGGGGCGCTGCTCCTTTTCACCTGGCCCTGCCTCCCAGACTTTTCCTTCCATGGCATGATGACGTATAGAAAGGACACCCTCTTCCATTGCCCCCGCAGCTTGGTTCCAGTCCTACAGTCTTCATGCGGGAGAATGCCTAAGGAATGCCTCGTATTCATCAATATGTTAGATGCTGTCTCACCCAATCTCCACTGAGATTGAATTCCCAGGTCTTGGAGCGGGGGTAGGCCCAGGCGCCAGGTGTGTATCTTGTGAGTGGGCCAGACTTAGACACATGACCTGGGGAAATATCTATAGTCTAAGTTAAGCCAATCAGACTCCTTTCCAGAGGCTATGCAGGAAGCAGCATAGAGACGAGGCAGATTGAGCAGGCACAGGCGCTGTGGCCAGCTGTGGGGGTGCGCACACTCTGCATTAGTGGCCCCGTCGGGCTGACAGACACATTAGGCTGCGTGCAAGCACAGCAAGCCTGGCTGGAGTGGAGCAGACATGCAGAGAGCTGTAGACACAAGAGACCACCTGGTCTGAGAACACAAGACAAGAGAGAAAGACGGGAGAGATGCCCAACAACTTCCCACTGTCCTCAAGGCCTGGCTGTACTTCTTATACTTTATTTCTGAAGGTGTCCATTATTTTTCCATAACCCCCCTTTAACTCAAGCCTGAGTAAGTTTCTATTCTTTGAAACCAATGAACCAAAACCATTTCTGGTTTACAGTTACCCTGTGAAGACCAACCCAATGGGAAAAGTGTCTGACAAGAAACAGGCATTTAATACTTTGCTACTGATAGACTAAACAAACAACAAAAGAGAATATGACCCTAGTGAGCAAAGTGTTCTGGGGCCAGAAATTTTCTCCATTGTAATTTAACAAGTTGGCATCATGATTTGGAAATTGATTGCTTGTAAGTTTTGTCAATACAAATTATTCCTCCCCCTCAACAACCTGATCATTTGTGGATGAGTTAATAAAGTTATGTTTCTGAATCCCAAATTTGAGGTGACAGCCACAACAATCACAAGGACTTGATTAAGCATCTTGGCGGCCCGAAGCATTCTTACTACATCTGCTGCTGGCGGTGCTGCCAAAGAGAGCAAATGAAAATGGGAAGAGGGGAAGGCAAGTAGTACTTGATCTTAGAAAAAACTGACCTGCCTAAAGCTCAGATTTAGATTTGTAATTTGGTTAATTACTTGTGTTTTGAGGGTGCAGTAGGGATGAGATGCCCATGATAATATTTTGCCTATTCAACAATATCCTCTTCTTATCCTCTGATACATAAATGATAGTAACGATAGATGAGTAATAGTTAATGGTGTCCATTGTTTATGAAAGAGATTGAATGTCAGAGAAACATGATTTGAAAATATTGCTTTCTATAATGTTAAAATGCATGTGGAATATAACCCTCTGAAATGTCATCTTTTTTGCCCCATTTTCAAAGTTCACATATTGGGTAGGGGGGCTGGGCGGGGCTTGATACTTCAGTGCAAGCTTTTTCAATGTGACAATTATGTAACCAGGTAAGATTCATTAAGCTCTCTATTTTGGCAAACCTGTAAAACCTCAGTGAATTTGCTATGACTTTTTTCACTCCAAAGCTTAAATAAATCCTCTATTTTTAGTCGAACTGCTATAATTGAATTTTCTCTTCCTCTTCTCTCTCAATAGTTATATGTATCTTTCCACAGAAATTCCCTAGTCTCACCAGAAGTCTTAAAAAATATGAATTGATGAGAAAATCACAGACTCAAAAATCCTAAAGACGTGGGTTCAAATCCTAGCCTTAAACTGAGAGTCGGTTTCTTGATATGCAAAATTATAATGGCAAAGCCTATTTACTAATGTTATCAAGAGGACCGAATAAAATAGCACTTATCTGTGTTTTTCAACCTTGGGCTCCCATTACAATTACCTGGTAACCTTTTAAAAAATGGGAGTATCTAGGTGCTGTTCTAGCTCAATTGACTCAGACTCTGCGAGAGCGGAAACTTGGCACCAATATATTTTTTAAGCACCTTAGGTTGTACAACCTCTGAGCACCAGCACAGAGCAAGAGCAAGTGCCAGTCTTTAAATCCACTGTTAACCTAAGATTTTTAGGAGGAAAATAGTGTGTGTGTGTCTGTGTGTGTGTGTGTGCTGTTGTTACTTAATCAGCTAATCTATAATCTACCAGGGCCAAGCAACCAATGAAGTTGTGAGTAGCTAATCCCATCCACATGTTCTGCTGCTAGGATCATATTAAGTAGTAATTTCAATCCACACTGAATATAATTAATAATGTAATGTCTAGTTGTTCCAGTTTAATTTCCTTAAAATTGCATCAGGAAACTGGTACTTGATGATGTATTCTTGATCAAAGAACAATAGATAGGATTAAACCTCTGTGAATACTCTCCTCTCATGGAGCTCATGGGGCATATTCCTTTGCTAAATATGGGATCTTTTTAACACACCCTGGTGGCCAATTTAAAATCTCAAGCAGTTTGAGCATAGATGGATTTCTAATTCTATGGATTATGCTACAAATAGTTGGAGCCTCCATGTTAGGCATCAAATAAAAGTTCAATGCTGTTTTCATATTATAAATCAGCAGATAAACTTATCATGGACTTGAGGCAGATTATCCATGGGCTTCTAGTGTAGTAACTCATAGACAAAATGTCAGCCTGAGTTCGTGGTTTCTCTGAACCTTAGGAACCTCCAGTTGAATAAGTTGCCCCTAGTAAATAAATTCACAAAAGGAACTGAATTGTGAGTTTTTATGGAGATGCTCTTCCTCTAATTATAGAAAGAAATTAAAATTGAGTCACTCTGTTAGAAACTACCACAAATTTAGAATATCAGGTTTTAAAGGCTTTTATCTGTCTCTCTCTCTCTCCCCTATTTTGCCAAGTCCATAGCTCTTTCTTTTTAACACCCTTGGGGAAAAAACAAAAGCACAGTTTCTGTCTTCAGGAATATTGAGTTTCTGCATATGCTTTTGCAGAGGCCTGATTCCAAGGGCAAAGGTATAAAGCCCACCCATGTCCTGCCTACCAGATGTGATTCACAAAATACCATTTTTTTGAATCTTGAAATTTTTTAAATGAAATGCAAAAGCTAAATGAAGTTATTGCTAGCAGAAACAGTTAATCAGTATATATAAATATAGAATCATTTAATTCAAGTGAAGAAACACTCAGTGTCATAAACCAATTTATTCTCGCCACTCAAGGGAAATAAAATGCCAGAGTTTGAATTCCCTAAAACAAATAATTTTATAATTTCAGTTGCTAGGATAAGACTGTGTTTATACAGTCTTTCGTTATCGCAAAGCACTTTGCAAATTATTTTACAGCTTTTTTAGTGAATAGATTTGATTAAAAACTCACTGTAATGATAAACACTCCATATTATTCTTGCATTTATTTACTGAAGGTGTTACCAGCAACTTACCTAATCGAAATCCTTGTTTCTCTATAAACATTGCCCATGCCTTGACCTTTGTCCCAGTGATCATAAAACAATTACACTCTGGGGTAGTATATTAATTGTGACAGAAGGGAAGGAAGGAAAAAAAAGAAGAAGAAGAAAGAAAAATGCTAAATTTTCTCAGTAACCTCTTTCAGCCTAAACTTGCTGACTCATCCCTAACCTTGGAGTCTATTCAATGGACTTTTAAAAATATTTTTAATTTTATCATCCAGCCCAAAGTGTTAAACTTCTTTTCAAAACCATCTTTCTCCTTTACATCTTTATCCACGTAATTTTTTCCTTTTAAGCCAGTACCTGATATCATCTCTCAGTGTTTTCTACTATCTCCATCTTACAGTCATGACTTTGGCTGCCATTTTCCTGATTTTATTCAACATCTTCCATTTCTAAGACCTTTTAGCTCCATTATTTAACTATCAACAAGTGAGATTATTAACGGATAATCAAACATAGAGTAAAGGGAGTCAAGTTGACAATGGCCTGTTAGTGTTAGTGATGAGTTTCTGTGTTCACGTGGCCAAATTCTTGATATTAAAATACTTAATCCCACAAGAACTTGTAGCTGTTTCTAAGACATAGACCAACATTTATCTTATATAACTAAAGGGTAAACATCTCAATATTTTAAACATAGCAAATTTTTTTAAATGTAGTACATGCTTACAAAGTCAGGCCCTAGGCCAAGGGGATGAGGAAACAGTGGTGAGTAAGAAAGACCCAGAGACTACTTTCATGCCCCTAACAACTACATGTGGGAGACGGCCTTTAATAAATAATAACAAGTCATTGTTTAACGCTACAGTGATGGGGAATGCTGTGAAAGAGACAGGGTGCTGTCAGAGTGTATGATCGGAGGGCTGGAGGGCATGGCCTTCTCTGGGAAACTTGGAAATTTGTTCTAAACTGACATTTAGGCTGTGTCCTGAAGAATCCACAGGTGTTGGCCAGGTAGGAGGAAGTAGGGAAGTGTTCCAACACAGGCAATAGCTTGCTCCAAGATCCTGAAGCTGAATGGAGCTCAGTAAATGAGAGAAAGCAAATGTGGCTTGAGTAAAGAAATCAAGGTAAAGAAAGCTCAAAGATGAGGCAAACTGGAAAGATAGGCAGGGGTCAAAGCTGGTAGGCCCTATGTGGGCAGCCTGTGAAGGGTGTTAATCAGAGAAATGACACAATAATACTTGCATTTTAAGTGCATTCTCATTGCACTGGGGAGAATGGACTGGAGGAGTAAAGACAAGACTAGAAAGAAGGAGGCCAGTTAGGATGCTGTTAGTCCAGGAGGGAGATGATGATGAATGGAACCAGAATGGCAGCTATGGAAACAGAGAGAAATAGAAGGATCTGGGATACATTCAGGAAATGCAATCCCAAGAAGCAGATGTTTGATTCTACTGATTTTACTTCCTAAATATATCCCAATTCTGTGTTATATATAAACTCTAAATCTTTTCATTAACGTGCGTGTGTGTGTGTGTGTGTTAGATTCTGGAATCAATCAGGTAATTATTTCACTTTGCTCTAAGTCATTGCCAGCATCTACAATGTCAGCTTGGGACTTCCATCTTAAGAAGCCTATTAGTCACTAGAGAACTCTGAACAATAAATGGTTAGACACTGGATGGGCGATTGCACCCAACACCATCATTAACCTGGAAAAAATAACTTGCAGTGGGTACTCTATTGACCACGGTGGCATTACATTATAGAAAGGACAACCGGTATACAAAAATACAAATATTCTTATCTAATGGTTGGAAATGAAGTACTCTATTTTTATCAAATATGGATTATCAGCTTTCCAAAAATGAGTAAATGACAAAATTTTGAAACTTAAGTGTTTCTGGGACTTAGGAGAACATAATACTTTCAACCTCTATGAACATCATTTGTTGCATCTATTATATGGGGATAATATGACCTATTATCACAGAAACATTCTGCTACTTAAATGAGATAATACATTACAATAGAAATTCTTTTAAAGCTTGTACCATATAGTGGATATATTAATAATAGAAATGGTAGCTAAGACTTTTATCATGAGAATCATCTTTGTGAATATTAATTAATACATAATAATTTTTCAAGCTGGCTAAGAGTTTTGGTTGACTATGTTGAATAACCCAGCCTTTACTAATGTGTTTTTAACCCAGACTGTGGTAATTGGGAATGATTAACTTTGCAAAATTAGAAACTTGTCTAGTTAAAGCCAAGTTTGTGATACATTATCATGAGTTCTGGTGTATACCCATACCCTCGTAAAGAATCCTTGGAATTCTGATTTCCATCCTTGGAATTTCAGGCAATGTCAAAAGTTTCCAAATATTACCAACTTATAGAGCTTGTGTAATGCTAAAAAAGTTTCCAATAGAAATTATGCTACTGAACATGTTCTTCTCAAAAGATATAACAGGTCTGAACAAAGAAGATTTTCAGGACTGATTACTATATCTAATGCAAAGTTTTAAGTAAAACTTTAAATAAAACATGCCAATTTTAAATAAAAAATACATTTTTGGAATAGGAAAATGCAAAAAGATTTATAGATATTCTTTAAAACAAGCTTCCATTGTATCATTTCTTCATGCTTCATTGTAAAATAACTGTTTCCACACCTTCGACTAAAGGTAATAAATATATAGTATTATAGAATATATAATACCATTTTAAAAAGAGAGAGAGAAAAGGTAAAACTAAAATGATTTTAACTAGAATACATAAAATTTTCATAAAATCATTGGCTAGATGAGTATTACTCAATAAAATAATAAACTCATTTTGAATATACATTATTTCCCTGACACAATAAATTCTGAAATCTCCCTGTCATGTTTTGCAAATACTCCTCTACCCTAACCACCCAATCCCTGGCTGCTCAAGCCTATTTTCTCCCAATTGATCCAGACATCACTTCTAGTTCCTCATGGGCATCAAATCCCATGTCCTGTTCTCCTGTGATTCTGGCTGGGGAGACAGTGGGTGACAATGAGCTATTGATTAGGTAAATGTGTTCTTTAAGATATATCAGCCAACTAATATGTGACCCCCTCTTAGGTGGCATCATGCATGCCTCTCCATTGGGAGAGCCCTAATAAATGAAACTGATGGAAACTTCAGACAATGTCAGTCCAGTGGTAGAAATATTTTGGGTCACCTAGGTAACAAACAGTTTTGGAGAATATGTTGCATTCTCTTGGAATCTGGATGAAACTTCATCATCTTTAGGCCTGAACTGGCTACCTTCTCAACCTAAGATCAACCTGCATATAGCCTCTCTTATCAAGACTTCAGATATTATCTTTATAAGGATGATCCTCAAATCTCTCTCTCTTTCTCTTTCTCTCTCTCTCTCTCTCTCTCTCTCTCTCTCTCTAGGTTTAAATTCCAACATGTTCCAGTCTTCAAGTTGCTTACTATCTACTGAACATTTCCATTTAGGAGTCAAACTCAACATGTCTAAAATGGAACTCCCTTCCCCTTCAATCTCCTTCTCTTAATTTTTTGGTTGTTCTACTAATGGTGTCTCAATTTTCCAAGTCGTTAAGCTCAAGACTCTATACTTATTGACTCCTCCCTTTTTTCCCTTTTCTCTTTCTTATCCACTCAGCTGCCAGGAGCATTAATGGAAGTTAACAGGTAGAGGACAGAAACATGCCTCCCTATGAACACTTAGAGACACGATTTTATTCTTTTTTGTGGCTAAATCATATTCTATCATGTGTGTATAACACACACACACACACACACTCCACATTTTCTTTATCCAATAATTCATTGATAAACACTTAGGTTGATTTCATATCTTCACTATTGTAAATAGTGCTGTGATAAATGTATGAGTGTAGGTATATTTTGATATAATATAATGATTTCTTTTCCTTTGGGTAGATACCCAGTAGTGAGATTGCTGGATTGAATGCTAGTTCTATTTTTAGTTCTTTGAGAAATCTCTATACTATTTTCAATAAAGGTTTACTAATTTGCTTTCCCACCAGCAGTGTGTAACCGTTCCCTTTTCTTTACATCCTTGCCAACATCTGCTATTTTTTGACTTTTTAATAATAGCCATTCTTCCTGGTGTAAGACAGTATCTCATTGTGGTTTTAATTTGCATTTCTCTGGTGATTAGTGATATTGAGCATTTTTTCATGTTTGTTGGCTATTTGTATATCTTCTTTTGAAAAGTGTCTGTTCATGTCCTTTGCCCACTTTTTGATGGTGTTTTTGTGGGGCTTTATTGTTGAGTTGTTTGAATTCCTTATGGATTCTATATATTAATCCTTAGTCAGATGCATAGTTTGCAAACATTTTCTCCCATTCTGCAGACTATCTGTTTCCTTTGTTGATCATTTCTTTTACCATACAGAAGCTTTTTAAAGTCCCACTTGTCTGTTCTTTGTTTTTGTTTCATTTGCTTTTGAGGTCTTAGTCATGAATTCTTTGCCTCAGCCAATGTCCAGAAGACATTTTCCTAGGTTTTCTTCTAGTATTTTTATCATTTCAGATCCTACCTTTAAGTCTTTAATCCATCGTGAGATAATTTTGGCATGTGGTAAGAGGTAATGATCCAGTTTCATTCTTCTGCATATGGCAATCTAATTTTCCCAGCACTGTTTATTGAATAAAGTGAACTTTCACCAGTGTATGTTTGTGTTGACTTTGTTAAAGATCAATTGACTGCAGGTATGTGGCTTTATTTCTGGGTTCTCTATTCTATTCCATTGATCTGTCCGTTTTTATACCAGTACCATGCTGTTTTGGTTTCTTTAGCCTTGTAATATAATTTGAAGTCAGGTAATGTGATGCCTCCAGCTTTGTTCTTTTTGCTTTGAATTGCTTTGGCTATTCGGGCTCTTTATTTGATTCTATATGAATTTTAGGATTGTCTAATTCAGTGAAAAATGACATTGGTATTTTGATAGGAATTGCATTGAATCTCTAGGTTGCTTTTTATATGTATGGCTTTTTACATTTTTCTATCTCTTTCCTTCATGTCAGCTTGTCAGCTATTAGATTTCACTTGCTTCCTACTCATTCTTAATTTTCTGTTTCTAATCATCTGTGGGCTGCAAAAACATATGGCCAAGCTTGGGAAAATTGTGTACAAACACAGTAAAAAAGCTCTGCAGGGGATATACTTTTTTATATAAAGAGAATTTGGACTTTGTGCCATCTACCTGGCTGCTCAGTGTTCTTCTCCACTTACTCTGTAGTTCTTGGGAATGTGTCAAAGAGGCAAGGTGGGTAGCCAAAGCAGTCAATGCTATTATTGCAGAAAACCATAGAGAAGTGGTAGTTTAAGGTATTGTGTACATCCTCACAGTGCAGGTACTTTAATATATGAAACACTGATCTCTGCATGCCAATTCAGATTCTACTACTCATAGCTGGTAATTAAAAAGTGAGGTCCTCACCAGAGCCTTGTTCATTGGTAAAAAGAGATAATAACACTTATTTTGCAGGGATGTGGAAACTAAATAAACCAGTGTTTGTGATTCACTTAGCATGTTTATATATCCAGTGATTTTTAGCCCTTTTTCTTTACTCAACTTTACCTTTTCTTCAACTCCTGACACTCCACCATAAAAAGGATATAAATAACCCAAAGTACTTGCAGAAGGATGCGAAATCATGTCACATGAGCAATAATTCAAAGACCTGAAGATATTTGCTCTGAATAAGCAAAGACTCAGCAAAGAACTGTTGTCCTCAAAGTCTTGAAGGAGAGGATGATGGCATAAGGGCCAACTTATCTGATCAGAAAAGGAATTCCTCCTCTTTATTTTTGGATTTTATTCTGAGCTGTCCATTCCTACTGCTAACATTTCATGTCAGGTGACCATTATCTCTCACCTGGGTCACTGCAGCCACCTCCATAGTGGTCTCTCAGACTCTACTCTTACTTTTTCTGCCTCCAGTCCATTCTCCACACTGCATCCAAAATAGCCTTTAAAAAGCCCTTCTTCTGTTTAATATTTTTCAGCCCCCCTTTGACAAAAGCCATGCTCCTTGGCACATGAGGCCATCTGTGTCTTATTCAGCCTCATTTCCCATCACTTCCATTCGTCCACTCCCACATGCTACCCTCCACATCTACGTATACCTCATGTTCAGCAAAACCAAACCATGTGAATTTCCTTGGAGATGCTTATCTGTCTCACTGTCTTCATACCTGTCTGCTGGAACATCTTCTGACTTGCCTGTGGGGTGAAATGCTTAAAATTGAGTCATCCTCTCTGGGAATCCTTCCTGTTCTGTCCTCTGCCCCACCCTCCACCCACAGAATTAATCACTCCCTCCATCCTACTTCTATACCTCTACTTTCAATAGTGTGTTATATTTATACATTTACCTGTGAGTCTCTCCTTCTTGACTGTGAGATTCCTCACCTTGCACATCCTAACCATGTCTTCAGTTCCAGTACAGTGCCATCACTACGCCAGGTAAACACCACAGCACTTAAAAACCTTCAGCACAGGTTGAGCTGCCAGGAGCATGCTCAGCAGTAGAGGCAATCATCAATGTTCCTTCTACCTTGGAGATTCACTATCTTCAGGCTATTATGTTATTTTTTTAAAATACCTTAATTTAAAGTCACTGAGTTCATTTAATTTGGAAATTCTGCCATAAAATAGAAGGATTAGGTCTGAGTAGAACTTCTCAAATTTAATGTGCATAAGAATGACCTAGGATGTCTTTTTAAAATGCAGATTCTGATTCAGTAGGTCTGAGTTGGGGTCTAAGATTCTGCATTCCTAACAGGCTCCTACATGCTGCTGGTCCTTAGACCATATCTTGAGTGGCAAGGATTTACAGATTATCGAACTGAGTGTTAGGTTTAGGATAAAACTAAAGCATAAAATCTAAAAGTCGACATTTTAAAAACCTAAGCCAAAACAACAACAGAAATCAGTTCAATTATACCAGTAATGGAAAAGTGCAAACTGCTTTTCAAAAATGGGGTTTTAATGTAACATTTCAGAAATCCATCTATTGAGTAAAGCACAAAATTTAAAGCATGTATAGGATCTGCAAACCTGTTAAAAAGTACTTTGACTGATTAGAATAATACTTTTCAAGGAGTTGGCTTACTATATGTAGAGGTGGCAGTTCGAAGAGATTAAAATGCTCAAAAAAATGTTACTAAATGATCCTTTTCAACCATTACAGTTAAAGCCTTTGACTTGACTGGAAAATAAATTCAATGAATTACTTGTTTTTGAAAAAGAAATAGAACTACTTCTCCTCCAGAGGTTTCTATGGTTTCATTTAATACTTCTGCCATTAGTAAGTACATAAAAATGTGTCTTGAAACACAATGAACACTAATTAGTAGGAAAGTAACAAAGGTTCAAATAATTTAAAAACTGAAAAATTGGTTTTTGCTTCTTGGGTCAATGACTCATAAACAGAAAAGCTGTACAAAATATTATTCATTCATGTTGCTGGTATGGAAGTGATAAAGAAGCACTTCTAGATGTTCTGACTCAGAAAATTCTTGGCTAGATATAAAGAGGTAAAGAGCTACATAGGATAGGCAATGTATAACTTATGAGGCTAGAAAAACTGTGGTGCTTTGTTAGGTTATTAAGTATGAAATGTCCAATTTCCTTAAGTACTAAGTTTGACAGTTGATATCTCTAACATTTCACTTTGACACTTCTTGTTTTATTTCAATTGTGAAGGTACATCCTCAGTCTTTCAAATGCACATTTTGGCTTGTGATTATCTTTCAAATTGTTTTTTGAGCAATTTTTATGAAACCATGGATAAGTCAAAAATTCGTGTTATTTTCAAATCTGAGTTCTGTCATGGAACCAATGCAGCACAGACAGCTCAAAATATCAACCAGGTGCTTGGGAAGGATGTGGCTAATTAATGCACAGTGCATCAATGGTTTGAGAGGTTCTGTTCTGGTGATTTTAATCTTGAAAATGAGCTACATGGGCGACCTGAGATCAAGGTGGGTAAGATGAGCTGAAAGCTGTAGTGGAAGCAAATCCATCTCAACCTATGCAGGAATTAGCAGCAAGGTTTGACGTTACTATTCCAACAATATTGGACCATTTGAAGTAAGTCGGCAAGATAAAGAAGCTGGATAGATGGGTACCGCAAGAATCAAACAAGCATCAGAAGAGATGTCATCTCGAAGTTTGCCTTTCTTTGCTGTCATAACATAAAGATGAACCATTTCTATACCATATTGTTAGGTGTGATGCAAAACTGATTCTTTTTAACAATTGCAAGCATTCAGCACAATGGTTGGATAAAGATGAAGTGCTGAGACACAGTCCAAAATTGAACACTCATCAGAAAAAGCTAATGGTGTCTGCTTGCTGATCCAGTGCTGGTATTATCCACTACAGCTTCATGAAATCTGGTCAATCTATTACAGTGGATGTCTACTGCAACCAGTTGGATGAAATGATGAGGACGCTTGCGATTAAGCAGCCAAGATTGGTCAATAGAGACTGGCCAATCCTCTTGCAAGACAATTCTCGACCACATGTCGCACAAACAACGCTGCTCAAGCTATAGAAGCTGGACTTGGAAACCCTCTGTCATCCACTGTATTCACCAGACCTTGCACCAACTGACTACCACTTCTTCCAGGCTTTGGACCACTACTTGCAAGGAAAAATATTCAATTCTCAACAAGCTGTGGAAAACGCCTTTCACAATTTCATCACCACTTGCTCTCCAGGCTTCTTTGCTGCTGGCATAAACAGGCTACCATCGAGATGGCAAAACTGTGTTGGCAGTTTAGGTGCATACATTGATTAATTGTACTGCTTCTTGTTTGAGATATAATAAACTATATTTTTGATTCAAAATTAGACAATTCACATTTAATGACCTCATAAAACCATTCAGGGGACAAGAGCCCATATTCCTTTTATTAATCACATTTCTATTTAACTCTTATAGTAAACACCTTTCTAATACAAAGGCTTTCATTTAGTCAGTAATACCGAGCCACAAACAATAGCATTTTTGTAAATGGCTGTAGGGACATGTGATAACCAAAGAACAATACAAACACATTATGGGAAAACATCACGTGCTGCCATCTTTCATCAGGAGCAAATGTGACATTCTTCATCAAAAGATATGTATTTTGCACATTGCTCTGAAAACTGAGAGTGTTAAGAAGACATTAGTGTTATTTCGTTCCTTCACAGATCAAGTGATCCCACAACCTGTTCTCTACTCAGGAAGAATGTGTTTGTTTACACAACAGAGTCATGTAGGTTTTCTTGCAATGCTTTACTGACATCCACGAACACATTCACTGTGGGATTCTAAAGAAAAGTCCTTCTCCTGCTGGAACTGAGCTATACTCTATATGTCTACAATGAATCCTGTCTTGACAATGCCAAGTATGATTCTGATCCAACTTTCTGTCATCTTCTTTGGAAATCCTTCCAAACCCAGGGCCAGGAAACAATGATTATTTCTAAAGAGATTGAATTTACTAATAGCATCTTGACAGATTAAAAAAAACCAAGAATGTTTGCTTAGACCACATGAGATTTGAACTGAAAATATCATCAAAAATACATGATCACTGATTTAAAAAAAAATAGTGAAAACAACATTTTTCCCAACATAAGCGCATATTAATCTTTATGACTTTCTCTATCATCTACGTCAGGAAACTGGAAGGTCTTTCCTCAAAGATTTGCTTCCAGAGGAAAAGTCCATCAAAATATTGAAAATACAAGCCCTGCACCTGCCCTCTAAAGTGTTATGCTTACACATGTCATATTTTTTCCTTTAGAAAATGTAGGTGCATTTTACTCTTTGTAAACAATCTTTTCTTTGTGTTTTGTTTTTTTTTTTTTTCTCATTTTCCTACAGAAGGGATTAGCATGAGTCTTTGTCACTCCTAGGAATCGGCATTGGCGTAAAAGTTTATAAGCTTAGCCAACTAATGAGGTCAATGCCATGAATTCAGTCCTGGGAGAGAGAAGGAAGATTTAGGCTTGAGCTTTATGGTCTAAACCCTCTTGCCATATTTGCACAACTAAACCTGTGGTTTTTAAATTTATCTGTACATAAGAATCACTGGGATGTTCCTCAAAATTGCACTGAGTCAGTCAAGGGTGGCCTGATGAATCTGCCTGTCTAATCATTGCCCCATGTGGTGCTAATGCAAGCAGTCTGGAACCTCAATTTGGGAAATTCTTCAGACTCATTGATCTGTCCAAAATTACACATGTTGGGGACTCAAATGATCGAGTAAGACACTAAGAGCAAAGCAATGGCCCACTGAACAAAAAGTTTAAATAATGTTCATCACAGAATAGAAATAACTTGTAGGGCAAATCAGGGGGAAAATAGCTCTTATTCAGAGAACAAAGTATAAATTTGCTCAGAAATGAATAATACACTCTTCTTATCCACTTCTTTGCCTTAAAGATTTTCCTCATAAGAGGACACAGAAAGAGCTGTCAGTTTTGTTCAGAATTGTTGCAGTTGGTTTAAGCTTTACACATCAACAGTTCCAGGAACTGCTGGACTAGAGGTAAAAATAGAAAGCAATCACAGAAGCAATATATCATAAGAACTAAAGCAATGGTACTTTCAAACTATTTAAAACAATTTATTATCTTGGAGTAGGGGAAGAGTGGGTGGTGGGCAGAGAATCAGAGACTTGCTCTGCTGACTTTTATCTTAACTGCAACAATCAAAGGAAATGTCTGGATTTCCGGGTGTTCTTCAGAAATTCTAGTCTTAATGAATTGAGAAGAGTTGCATGCAGGAAGTTGATATGTACCTATCTTTTCCATCTGTTATTTTATCAATAAGGCTTCATTTTTTTTTCTTTTTTTTAGAATAAGAATTAGCAATAGTTATGGTTTCCAGGAGGAGTGGCAGCTTATAGGTAGGAGTGTAAGAATTGGGTTAAGAGGGAGTGAGGTGGGAGTGGGGGTACAGGAGTGGCTATAGTGAGTACACGCCAAAAGAGAGAAGACAGATAAATGCTCTGTTTCTGCCTGAGGCTGAAGTTCTGAGACTTGTTGCTCCCTAGGTGATTGGAGGTGGGAGTTGCAGGGAGAAAGATTATAGAGTGGGTGCAATAGGGCCTTTGATGGATATCTTGGGCCACATTCCCCCACACATGCCCCGAGACAAGTGTCTACACAGCAGGTAATCCCAGCAGGTGGAGAACTGGGGACCTGTTCCTCTGGGGAACTCTGATTAACTGTGTAGAACAAGCTTCAGCATTGTCCCAACTGAGGGGTGAGGCAGTTGGGTTGTTTTTTTCACCAACTTTCATCAGTCTTAGTTGAGAGTGGGTCTTAAGTGTTACCTCCTAGGAATTTCTGGTCTGACGCATGTGTGAACTCCAGTGGCTAGAGAAAATCCTCAGTCAAAAAGTCACAGGGGCTTACCAATTGGAGTGCTAAGAAATGGGGGAGCTCAGGGGCTATGGGTGGTGTACTAATAGTAACTGCTATAGTGCAAGACACAGGATGGATTGGAAGCGACTCAAAGATTCAAATATCCAGACAGGACAACTCAGTTTACATGTAGAGGAACAAAGAATTTCTTCAGCTGAAAATAAGTATTCTTCCTAATTCAGGAATCTACCTCAGTGGGCAATCTGCACCCATGGAAAAAATACTGTAGCAAGCCGTATGATTTAAATATAACATTATACCATATCATATAATTCATTAACAATTTCCATAGTAGAAAATAGAAGCAACATTATTCTGTTGTTTGCCTAACATAGCTCCTTCACTACCACCATCATTTTCAAAATTATGTTGATGATAGTAATAATCTTACTATTTTAATAACAAGTTTTAAAAAATAGCTAAGAATGTCCTATGAATAGTTTCCTGGTGGAAAGGCATTGATTCCACCCATTAGGAAGAAATCAATACCTAGTTATCAGTTTTAGATTTTATTTCTTCCATAGTAAGCTTTGTAATTGTAACCTGGGGAATAAATTCTTTTAGCTTATTTCTTCCTTCTTTCCTTCATTTCTCCCTTTCTTTTTCTTTCTTTCTTTCTTTCTTTCTTTCTTTCTTTCTTTCTTTCTTTCTTTCTTTCTTTCTTTCTTTCTTTCTTTCTTTTTCTTTCTTTCTTCCACTTTCTTCCCTCCTCTCCCCTGCTTCCTCCCTTCCTTCTTTCCTTCATTTATTTCACTTGTGTACATTTGATTTTTAATTTTTTTTTTATATTTGTTTGTAAGTTCAAGGAGTTGGAGAGTTGAAAATCACTCCAGAGTTTCTCTGGGTTTCTGATTTCAATCTGTGCTCGGAATGAGAATTATTCCAGCCTTCCAGCCCTTTCCAAAGGCTCCTTACTGATTGCATTTGAGCTGCCTATTTACAATAGGTGTGTGTGTAGTGCTAAGGAGAGGATGGAGGCTGCTTTACTGGTGACCACCCAGAGTTTTCCATAGACTCTAGGATGGGCTATTCCCTTGCTGCTGCAACCCTAAGCCTGTGTTACCAAACTACCTGCCCAGGCAGCTGTGGGGCTGAGACAGATAGAATGGGGAGATAAGTCCAAGGAGACAGCTTAAATAACCCTAAGCACACTTGAGAGCACCCCAGAGGATGCACTGTAGGGAAGAAATCAGACATCAAAACCCCTGAGTGGAAATTTCCCAAAGCACTCAATTGACTACTAACTGCTTGGTTCAATTGGAAATTCCCAGAGACCCTGAGGAGCTTGGTAGAAAGCTGCATCAATTGGAAGGCTGGGTTTTAGAGGGATGGTTTACTGTGTCATAAAAGTCAGATCTTGGTAATCTTTATAACCTCCTGCAAATCCAGAAAGTTTACAAGCTCCTGTGACATGATTACTCCAAGTTCCTGCTGATACCCAGATATAAAGCAGTTTCAATTAACCAGAATGTGTAGAGATTTAGTTATTATGCTTCATTTAATTTTTCTGGTTACAAAACCTTCATTTTGTTTCAGTTCTTATTAAATTTTTTTTACCTTACTAAAAAGTTTGATGAGCAAACACATTTTATTCATTATTTGAGCCATTGCAGCATTTAAAACTGATCATTCTGACTATATTTTTCACTGTATACTATTTTTGATGCAATTAGAGAAGGCCGATAGAATGTTAGATTCTGAATACGCACTGATGTCAGCTTATTTTCTGATGTTTTTGTTCTTTCTTTAAAATTTCTGGGGTAATTAAGGGTCATAGGTAGTAAGGTTATGATGGCTTGAGATATTGCTGTGGTAAATTTACCCTATGTTTATTTGCCCTTGCTTATGAATTTCTTTAGCTGTGATTTCAAGAGCTTTTCCATTTCACCTTGGTTCACCACTCTAGTTATATTGCAAAGCACCTAAGGCAGGGCGCCCACTTGAATTCAATACAGCAAATGTCTCCTGAATGTCTGGGTGCCAAGCATCTGAATTCCATTCTTTTTCAGCTTTCCCATATTACACTGTTTACTCCCTTAAGAATCACTCAATATATGTGTTTGGTGGACACACGAGTGGACTAGTAGGACCATCATTGTGATGTCAGTGACTTGTCACTTTGTGTCTCTTTCATTTGCAGTTCTCATGAAAATCTCCCCAAGTCCAAATATGGCCCACACTACCTTTCAACCCTCTGCTACTGGGATTATTCTTTTTTTATTTCAAATACTGCAGCATTTTCAATGCCCAGAGATAATGGTCAGTCCCAGGAGAATCTGTCCATTGTCCACAGCCAGGCCTGGTGACACATGTTTCAAAGGAAGGAGATGTTTCAATCCCTTTTATAGCTTCCGCTGGTGCAGAAATGGGGAACCGTACTAATACCAAGTCACACTTTTTTTAACTCTTTCAAGAAACAGAGGAAAAGTCTTCCCCCCACTTCCCTATTCTTTAACACCAATGTTAAAACTATGAGCAAGCATAATGTCTGGACAAGTTTGCCTAGGAAATTCACAGAGCATGACAGGTTTCCCTACTTTGCTGCATTATGATATAATTTGTTTGAGAAGGGACATTCAGAGCCTTTTAGAAGTACTTTTTAGGGAGAGGGGCCAAAAAATAGTAATTTTGTCTCTGTTCCAGGGAAAAGAAGAATAACCACATGGGCCATGTTTTAAAGCCTCTATGTCCAGAAAGGGCTTTTTCAAGAGTTTCCGCAATGGTAAATAAGTCATTTGCAACTTGAAACACATTTCCTTCTAGAAATTATGTATAAATAGCGCTATTTTCAAGTAGGAATTCCTTCCCAGAATTTCATGAGAAATCATTTTCCAAATCCCAAATTCTAAGAAAAATCATTGGTAAATCGAAAAACAGGAAAAAATGTATAATTCTCCTGCAAAAATTAAACCTTAACAATCAACCTAATGACTTATCGGTTCTCAGGAATCTACAGATGTCAAATGAAGAGCAAGAAAAGTGAAAGCTGACACATGAAATCAAAGGTTAAGGCCAACATTTCTGGGCACCAGGACAGGATTACATAGGAGAAAAATGGTCATTCTGATCAGTCACTCTTGTTTGTAGCTGTTGCCCTGTTGTTTGTGTGCATAGCCTAAATATACAATATACTTTTTACAAATCTTATGAAAGGTTTTCCAATCATCGACAAGTTTGGGAAACAAAATAAGGCCTTAATTTGGCAATTTAGACACATGATTTGGTATAGTGACATTAACCTTACTAGGATATCTAAATATTACATTATTTGAATACCACCAAATAATATTCACTACCATTTCTCAGTGTTTAAATATTCAATGTAGGCTATAGTTCTTAGTAAATATTTATAAACTTGATATTTCTTAATTTATTAATCAAATATTTCTAGGTAGTCATAATCATGAGTTTTAAGAATACGAGGAATGTTGGACATATCTGAAGAATAATTTATAATTTTGGAAATTCCCAAGAATTCCAATTTCTTTTTCCTGAATCTCAAATATTAAAATGTGTCAGAACTTGAAAAGTTTGCTTTCTAGGCATAGCAAATGGACATTTATAGTATTCTCTGCCCAGCAGCCGTGGCTTCTCCGGGGCCGCGTGCCCTTCTCCCCTCTCCATGACACGGCTGTAGCGGAAGCTGCCACGCTCTTTCCTCCAGCCACACATTACTGGTCCAAATATGATTGCTCGTGTGTTCTTCCCTGAGCTTTTTCAGATTGGAACTGGGAAAAATATTCTATTTTCTCCTGATGGCAGAAGCTATGAGATGTGAACAGGACAGAGAAACATAATGGAGAAAGAGGAGGATGTTCAAGTACCAAGTTCCTGCTGTCTGTGAATCTACCTGCACCTCTCTCTTCCCTTGGGTTTGTTGTTCAACCTTCCCTCAGCTACTGTCATGGTTTTCTCCTCCTTGCTTAAGTAGTTCAGGCTGGGTTCTGGTTTATATGATATAACCAAATGAGGTGAACTAATTTAATAACAATATAGTTGAAATATTTGACCTTTGATAATAAAAATAATAATAATTAAGAATATCTAATAATAATAGTAAAAAGAATGAAGACTTAAAAATGGAAATGCCACTGGGAGCTGTGACACAGTAAATAATCACCAGATATCAACATCTTAGAGTGAATTAAATTATCAGAACTGCAGGTTAGTAGAGCAAGCTACAAATTCCCAAAGCACCCTGTCTGTCTTTTTTTCTTACATTCTTTCTTTTAATATGTTATACTATTTCCCCATTTAATTGTGCATCTCACTCACAGACTTTAAGCCGCGGGAAGTCTGGGAGTTACGTCTATCTCCTTCAGCACCACATTCTCAGGATCTAGCACAGAGTTGGACATACAGCAGTCACTCCATAAATATTTCTAGAATGAGAACTAGTGACCACATGAACAAACAAAGGCAGGAACACTGTGGATATATGGATAGGGAAGGAGTGGGAATTGGACTTAGGGCTTGACCCAGGTACCTTGACTGGAAAGAGGAAAAGAGAAGGTCTATGCATTGAGCAAACTGAGGAAAATCCCAGACAGAGGGAAAATATTGGCTGCCTGACACTAAAGGCCAGTGGTGTTGGAAGGAGAGATGAGCATGCTGCCCAGACAGATACCATCTCTTCACAGAGCTGCAGTAGCCCTGAAAGGGACAGCCATGGGAGGAGGCAGGCCACCACGCTGCTTCAGCAAGATACACCAGTGCCAGCCTTAGGGGCTTGCGTAGCTCTTTCCTGAGCCCCAATTCCCACCCACCCTATGCTGAATTAGACCAGAAATAAACAGAATTATGAAGACTTCGCAAAAAATTTACCTTTCATTCGTTGGAAAACAGAAGCCACAAGAGGGCAGAATGAATGCTGAGGTTGGCATGTGTTGCCTGTCCTGTTCCAGCTGCCTTTAGTGATGGACTTGAGAGGGTAGATTAAAACGTTACTGGAATTTTAAATAGGAGGGTTTCAGCTCAAATGAATTTTTTTTTACATGCCAAACGTAAGTGACTGTATCTAGACTCAAGAGTCTAGAGAGTAGATAAGCAGCTCAGGCTGATTGGAGATGAAGGAATTTGGGTTTGTAAAGCTGAGAACTAGAGAGGTGCCAGGTCTTCAAAGCTTAGTGAATGCCACCCTAAGGAAAGTTTTTACCTTATCCTCTAGGCCAGTGGTCCCCAACCTTTTTGGAACCAGGGACCATTTTCATGGAAGACAATTTTTCCACAGACAGGGGCCGGGGTGTGGGGTTCAGGATATTCAAGCGCATTACATTTACTGTGCACTTTATTTCTATTATTATTACATTGTAATATACAAAGAAAAAATTATACAACTCACCACAGGTTGCAGACCCCTCCTCTAGGCCATTACTACTCAAAGCATGGGCCATAGGCAAGCAGCATTGTCATTACTGGTTCTAAATACAGATTCTGGGCTGAGTGCAGTGGCTCACACCTGTAGTCTTAGCACTTTGGGAGGCCGAGGCAGGAGGATCATTTGAGGTCAGGAGGTCAAGACCAGCCTGAACAAGAGCAAGACCTGTCTCTATGAAAAACAGAAAAATTAGCCAGGCATTGTGGCGCATGCCTGTAGTCCCAGCTATGCAGGAAGCTGAGGCAGGAGCATCGCTTAAGCCCAGGAGTTAGAGGCTGCAGTGAGCTATGGTAATGCCGTATGCATTCCAGCCTGGGTAACAGAGTGAGACCCTACCTCAAAAAACAAAACAAAACAACAAAAAAACCAGAATATGTTTTTTTGAATCAGAATCTAAACTTTAACAAGATTTCCAGATTATTGAACTCACATTAAACTTAGGGGAGCACTGGTCTAGGCAATGGAGAATCACTGAAACTTCATGTGGGGACATGTCATAATCAAATTTGTGTTTTGGAAAAGGAATGTAGAGGACAGAGTAGGGACTAGCATTGACACTGAGACCAGTTACAAGGATATGACAACAGTTTAGGCATGAATTGATGTGGACACAAACATCAAGATAAGACTTTTTAAAAAGAAGCAGCATCTAAAATTAAGATATATTTAAAATATAGATTAATTAGATATGAGGCTTAGAGAAGAGGCAGGAAGAAGGTAAGGAGGTATCTGGGTTGTCTGCCAGGTCAGCTGATGTGGCAAATGATGATACAACTCTCTTTAAGATCAATATTACAGAAAGAAAAGCAAGTGTAGAAAGGAAGAATTATCATTTTAGCTTTTGACATGTCGACACCTCAGGCGTGTCTGGGAAGCAGGTGGAAACACTGGTTGTAAAATCTCACAGCATCATTGCGAGAATTAAATAAGGCACTGTAGCAAAAAGCCGTGGTAACTCATAAAACACTGCAAACACATAAATTGTAATTTTAAAGAACTTATAAGCTTTTTTGCTCTATGTTTTTCTCTTATGTTCTCATTTTGGTGAGGAAAAGAGTGACTAACGTATATCATTATTGTCTTTTTAAACACTAATTTGGAGTTCTAATGGTAGACATAAAGCTGGAAAACCAGTGATAAGAGCAGGAAGAAAGAAACCTAAAAGATGGGGAATCATTTTCAAATGGTTGTTTCAGTGGTGACTGAAACAAATAATGTGCACACAACCAGAAGTCGCCAATAACGTGTAGTACACACCTACACTGTTCAGTAGGGTAGCAACTAGCCACATGTGCCTATCAAGCACTTGAAATGTCACTAGTCAAATTGAAATGTGATGTAAGTGAAAAATACACACAGGAGTCCAAAAACTTAGTTTTTTAAAAAACAATGTAAAGTATCTCATTAATTTTTATATTGATTACATGTTTGATAATATTTTGGGTATTTGGGATTAATTAAAATATATTATTAACATGGATTTCACCTGTTGCTTTCCATGTATGTGGCTTGCATTTGTGCCTCACATGACATTTCTTTATGACATGCTGGATAGAGCATGCCTATGAAACTGGCTGTTATTGAGCCCCCAGGATTCTTGCATCTCACTGCATACATGCGTTCCCCTACATCATGTGGACTGACCCCTCAGAGGTTTCCCATTCTGTCTTGATTTCCTTCTTTGCTTATTGTGTACCACCAGAAAGTAAAGCACAGGGAACAGAAGGAGAAGATCTATGACTTGCCAAGTTCTCTTGGAAAGATATTCTGCCCTCTTCTAACACAGCCTGTCCCTTGATTTGTCCATCACCAAAAATGACTTCTTGAAATTGGATTCAGTGATTAGAGTTGGGAGGAACCCTCAATATAATCTAACCCCACATTCTCCTTTTATGGATAAACAATCTGGACATCTAGAAATGCTAGGAAGTACACCTAAATTATATTTTTTCAACTACTCAGCACTTTCTCTCCAGATAGGCCTAGTTGACCTGAGACAGAGTTTTATCTTAAATGATGAATGTTTTCAGAGATACATGGGAGGAGATACCACGCTGATTTAAACGCTGCTTTGGAGATACTGGGAGAGGAGCTGAAAGGATTCATTTTATGAAACCTTCATTTCACAAAATGAGTAGGAGGGCAGGTCATCTGGAGAGTTAGCTTGGAAGGGAAAAAAGCAGTAATTTGCAGAATGTGGGAGAGATTTACAAAAAAAAAAAAAAAAAAAAAATGGAAAAATGGACAGAAAGTCAGCAAGAGATGGATAAAAGTTTTGCCAAGCAGCAGTGAAGGCTTTGTCTCTGTGCATCACAGTGATTAGGTGTTCAAATAGAAAATGTTGTCAAAAGAAATGCATATTATAGGAACTACTCTGTCCTGTGCTCTCTCCTTTTGAAATAGTTGAGTACTGAGGATGCTCATAATGGCTAGCAGCACTTAATTTGCCTATGGACTAGGAAAATATTTGACACTTCTGTGACCTACCAATTGTTCTATATCATAATCAGGCTGTATTTCCTCGGGCTGGAAAGGATTTTCAAAATACAGCATGTGTTAGTTTCCTAAAGCTGCTGTAACAAAGTACCACAAACTGGATGGCTTAAAACAACAGAGGCTTATTGTCTCACAATTCTGGAGACTAGAGTTCCAAAATCAGAGTGCCAGTAGGGCTGTGTGAAATCTGTAGGGGAAGAAGCTTCCTTGCCTCCTCTATCCCCTGGTGGTTTACTGGAAATCCTTGCCTTTTCTTGGCTCACAGCTACAACACTTCAATCTCACCTCTATCATCACATGATGACCACCTCTCATACTTCTGTGTCTCTGTGTCCTAATTTCCTTTTCTTATGGGGACATGATTATATTGGAGTTCACCCTACTGCAATAGGACCTTGTCTTAACTCATTGCAATTGCAACAACGCTTTTTCCAAATAAAGTCATATTCTGAAGCACTGGGGGTTAGGACTTGAACATATGTCTTTGGGAGACACAATTCAACCATAACGTAGGATATTCTTTCTCTGAACATGCATTATACTTGAGCAAGAAGTTTACATAAGACTTTGGGTAAAAGTCTTAGACAAGATGGCATAAAGCCATGTCTCCTTCCTCCTCTCTGCCCAGTGAAATTATGAACCCTAGAAATTAGCACAAGAGGCAACCAAAGAAAAATTTTAAAAGATAGTAAGAAAAAGGCAAGCTGTTTTGAGACCTCAGAATTAGAGGAAACGCACCGCAGCAGGGCATTCTTACATCTCCCACCCAACAGAAAAAGTTGACCCAGATGCAACATTTTCTGACCCCAAACTAGCAACAGAAGGCAGTCTGGATAGGTTCGTTCTTCCTTCAGATCAAGCGGACTCTCTGACAATACCAGATAAGCCTCTAGCGTCAATGGAAGAGGGAATTGGTTGGGCACCTCACTAACAATAAATGGCCAGGAGAAGCACTCTCCTTTTCCGCTGTGCCTGAGACTCCCCTCCACCACTAAAAAATCCTGAGGGGGCCCAGTTGCACAAACAAGAGGAATCTCACTACAGCAAACCTGGTCATAAGTCTCATGGCCTCCACAGGCCCGAAACTCCCCTCCACCACTCAGAAACTCAGGAGTGGTCATTAGGGGAGATTCTGCCACAACAAGCTCCTGGCCTTAGATATGCTCTCCATTTCCCACAGGCAGGCATGAGCTCATCACTACAAGAGCCTGGCCAGGGAAGCCTGAGACTGCCTCCTCCCACCAAGAGACATCTGTGGCCCAATATAGAGAAACCTCTTCTACCCATTAGGCACCACCAGTAGGGACCAATGGAAGTCCAAGTGGCCACAGATAAATCCAAGCAGAACAAAATAACACAACAAAGACTTTAAAAATTAAACTGTCACTAAAACCATAGCCCACAAAAGTATTCCAGGATCTGCACGATAAACCTAAACAGAATGACTACATGCTAAAATAAAATATTTAAGTAGGACCCCAAATCTCTTAACATAATAGACAAAATGTCCAGGATATAATTAAAAATCACCTGTCATACCAAGAAAATTACCATTTGAATGAGAAAAGACAATCAACTGATGCCAACACTGAGATCAATTAGATGTTGGCATTAACTGAGAAGGATTTTAAATCAGCTGTCATAAAAATGTTTCTATAATCGTGTACAAATTTCCTTGAAATAAATGAAAAAAATAGAAAATCTCAGCAAAGAAAGAGAAGTTATTTTAAAAGTACCAAGTGGAAATAATAGAATCAAAAAATACAGTCACAGAAATTAAGAAAATCACTAAATGAGCTTAATAGTAGAATGGAGATGACAGAAAATAGAATCAGTGAATTTGAAGACAGAAAAATGAGATTTATGCAATTGGACAACTGAGAGAAAAATGAAAGAAAAAAAAGAACAGAACCTCAGGAATCTATGGGACAATAAGAAAAAATCCCACATTTACACCATCAGAGTTATAGAAGAAGAGAAAGAGAATGAGACCAAAAGAATATTCAAGGAAATAATGCTGAAATTTTCCAAATTTGGTGAAATACATAAACCTACATATTTCAGAAGCAGCATGAATCCTAAATAGGATAAATCCAAAGACATCCATGCCCAAACACATCAAAATTAAACTTTTACAAACTAAAGACAAAGAAAAATATCCTAAAAGTTGTTGTTGTTAGAAGCTCTACCTTTAAAGATTAACTAAAGGTAGTACTTCAAACAGAAATAAAATGGTAAAATAAAGAGACTTGGAGTATAAGGAAGGAAGAAAGAACCATGGAAAGAACAGAAATATAAGTATATACAATAGACTATCATTTTCCTCATGTTTTTATGAATCATAATTGATGATTGAAACAAAATATATAAACCATCTGATATTCAATACAATGATATTTAGAAGTGAGAAAGATAAAGGAACTCCCAAGAAAGCGAGGTTTCCATACTTCGCTAAAGTGGTAAAATGCAGATACCAGTAGATTGTGATAAGTCATATGTTTATAGTGTATATGCAGAGCAACCACTCTGAAAACTATACAAAGAGACAGACTCAAAAACACTATAAGTAGACCAAAATGGAACTCTAGAAATGTTCAAGTAACCCACAGGAAGGCAAGAAAAGATAACATGGGAATGGAAACAAAAGGAAACCAAAAAAGAAAATAAAGGTAATGGTAGACTTAATCAGTAACAGAGCAATAATTACCTGAAATGTAAGTGATTTAAATGCACCAATCACAAGGGACTTGAATAGACATTTTCTCAAAAAAGACATACAAATGGCCAACAGATGTATGAAAAAATGCCTGACATCACTAATCATTAGGGAAATGCAAATTAAAACCACAATGAGATATCACCTCACACCCGTTAGGATGCCTATTATCAAAAAGATGAAAGTAAACAAGTGTTGGCAAGAATGTGGAGAAAAGACTACCCTTGTGCACTGTTGATTGAAATGTATAATAAAATAGTACAGCCATTATGGAAAACAATATGGAGTTTCCTCAAAAAACTGAGAGTAAAATTACTATGTAATTTAGCAATTCCACCTCTGGGTATTTACTCCAAAGATTTGAAATCGGTATGTCAAAGAGATGTCAGCATTACCATGTTCGCTGCAGCATTATTCACAATAATTAAGTTATATAATCAACCTAAATGTCCATCAACAGATGAATGAATAAAGAAAATCTGATATATATACACAATGGAATACTATTCATACTTAAAAAAGAAAGAAATTTTGTCATTTATGAAAACATGGAGGAATTGGAGAACATTATGCTAAGCAAAATGAGCCAGACACAGAAAGACATGTAATGCACGTTCTCACTTATATGTGAAATCTACAACAATTGAACTCAAAGGAGTAGAGAGTAGAATGGTGGTTACAGAGGCTGGGGTGGGGGATAATGAGGAGATGATGGTCAAAGTATACAAAGCCTTGATTAGTAGGAATGAAAGTTTTATTTTACTTTGAGATATATTGGACAGTTTGGTGAATATGGTAAATAATGCATTGAACATTTCAAAATTACTAAGAGAGTAAATTTCAAATGTTCTCACCACAAAAAATAAGTATTTGAGGTTATTGATGTTAATTAACTT
Source organism: Indri indri (assembly GCA_004363605.1). NCBI lineage: Eukaryota > Metazoa > Chordata > Mammalia > Primates > Indriidae > Indri > Indri indri. The sequence goes on from RJWJ010011230.1 coordinate 27,017, forward strand.
GATTTAATTATTTTATACTACATTCATAAATCATGACATCACTTTGCACTCCATAAGCGTATACAATTATACTGTCAATTTACAACTAAAATATAAAACTAAAAATTGAGTAAATAAATACACTAATCAAAAGCCAGATACGGCAGAGTATCTGTAAAAAAACAAAAAACAAAACAAAAAAAAAAATAATTGACCCAACTACATGGTGTTTACAAGAAACTCACTTCAAATTCAACATAGGTAAGTATAAAATGGAAAAAGATATACCAGGAAACATAATTTAAGCATAATAATACAAGAGCAGGAGTGATTTTATACTTGTGATAAAACTGTATAGAACTAAACACATATACACACATAAAGAATTACAAGTGGTAATACAATTGGGGAAATATGAATAAGATAGGTGAATTGTATCAATGTCAATATCCCAGTTGTGATATTAAACTACAGTTTTGCAACATATTTTCATTAGGGGAAACTAGGTAAAGAGTATATGGGATTACTCTATTATTTTTTACAACTGCATGTAAATCTACAATCATCTCAATAAAAATTTCAATTAGAAAAAAGTATGCCTAAAAAACAAATGAAACCTACAAAACTGAAATGAATATTCTTCTAGGTCAACTTTAAAATAAGATAACAAGAATACAATTATTATTTACTTTTCCCCTTTATTTAAAAAGTCATACAAAGCATATTTAACATTTATTTACTGTCTATATGGCCCATAAGAAAACATTTTTATTTTGAGATTAAGCTTTTTTATAATTAACCCCTGAAGAAAATAACAATGACATTATAAAGTAAAAATATTTTCATTTGATAAATAAGTCATAGCAATATTAAAAAGAAACAGAAAAAAAGATGGAAAGAGAGATTGCATGAGGGTTTCTCAAGTTGCTAGGAGCATCTCTAATCCTGTTTTAGAGAATTTAGGTCAAACTCCTTACCTAGATCAACATAAAGCAATAGATACAGAACTTAATATCTTTGCTTCTGTGAAATGTACTTGTTTCCATATCTTATGCAATGAACGATCCCAATCTCCTTTTTATCCAGGCATAATCCATAACAGAGCACCATCTTTACTTCAAATTTAAATTAATAGGAAACTAGTAATAGTTTTGCTCATGAATATTGGTGCTCTATTCTATATGGCAAATTGTTTAATCTGTAATATCACTTTATGGATTTTTACCTCTTTAAATTATATTAGCCTATTTAAATTACATATTAACATAAAAGTATAACTAAAAATAAAAGGATGTAAAAAAATAAATCCTGAGAAACATGTGTGCTGTCATTACTAATGAAAGAGTTGAAAATATTATTTACATTTATACATGAATGAGATATGACGAACAAGGAAAGAATACCCAAATTGATTTGCTAGAATGACAAATTGAAGGACTCTATGTGCAGTGAGTCAGTGGTTCCCAAACCTACTGATGCTATGTACTCCCCTACAGAGCCTAACCTGAAACCTGCTAGAGAGCCACTGAATAAGAATGTCTGGCAGAAAGATGAAGAATTTGCACTTAATTTTGTTTTCTTCAGTTAATTTTGATGTACATGGTCTACTGACAAAATTTGGGGAATCAATGTATTACATCATGGCCAGAAAACTTCCTTTCTGAAAAGGCCAAATAGTTTATTTTTTAGCCTTTGTGGGCCATGTGATCTTTCTTTCAGCTATTCAACTCTGTTTAGAGTGAAGGCAGCCATAGACAACATGTAAACAAACAGTTGTCACTGAGTTCCAGTGAAACTACTTACAGACACTGAATTTGAATTTTATTTAATATATAACTTTCACGTGTTATGAAATAGTCTTCATTTGATTTTTTCACTATTTAAAACTGTAAAATCTATTCTTAGCTGTCAGGCTGAACAAAAATAGGTGGTGGGCAGGATTAGTCCTGTAGCACTAGTTTGGTGATCCCTTTATTAAATTATTAATCACATTAATATTTCCTTCATGGCTAATGATTACACAGTTGACCCTTGAACAACGAGGAGTCTAGGGAGTTTTGACCCCCCTGCAGTCAAAAATCTGCCCCCAAACTTAACTACTAACTTTCGTCTGCCCCAAAACTTAACTACTAATAACATGCTGTTGACCGGAAGACTTACCAATAATATGAATAGACAATTAACACATATTTTGTATTTTAGATGTATTATATACTGTATTCTTGCAAGGAAGTAAGCTAGAGAAAAGAAAATGTCAAGAAAATCATAAGAAAGAGAAAATATATCTACTATTCATTAAGTGGAAGTGAATCATCGATTGTAAAGGTCTTCATCCTCATTGTCTGCACGTTAAGTAGTCTAAGGAGGAGGAGGAAGAGGAGGAGTTGGTCTTGTTGTTTCAGGGTGGTAAAGGCAGAAGTAAATCTGAGTATAAGTGGACCTGCACAGTTCAAACTTGTGTTGTTCAAGAGTCAATTGCAGTTTATATTGTTTTAGATCCACTGGAAGAACTGAACATCGCTTATAACATTTTTTTCTTTTTTGAGTTAATATTGTTTTAATAGCTCAAAATCCTATGTAATTTGAAAGTGGAAGGTGGAAAAATTGAAATTAATCTGTCTATGTAAGTAGCATGGCATATCAAGGCACTATCTAAATTTATGGTTAACAAATAAGTGATTTTTGTACTTAAGTTCATCAATTTGGGCAACATCAGTGACAATTTTTTTTTTATTCTATCCAGTTCTCCATTATATTTGTAGAGTTATAATTGCTACATGATGTATGATGTTCCATTTAATGTAACTTTAAATGATGTTGGTTTAATTTGAGCAGCTTTTTAATTAAAGTAAACCAACATTTGCTGCTTCATTGCCTAACAGAATAAATTAGGAATGAGAGTAATGCATGAATATGAGAATATGTATAATCTAAAGATGATGACTCAAGATCCTTCTTCTATATATTTTTTTCTCTTAGTGAATTAAAAGGAGGCTTTAAAATTGTTCTATAGGACTACAAAGTGAGGCTTCTGCTGCCTCTCTTATTATGCTACTACAGTTAAATATAGATTCTAATATATTTTATCTTGAAAGAAGAGGCCAAGTCACCAAATGCTATACAGTCTGCACAATTAAGCAGTCCAGATAAATAAAAAAATACATATAAGTAGGGCACATAAAATCAGTAAGGAGCTATCTGGTTTTCTGTTAACAGAGTTTATATAACTGGATCCCAAAACTCATTCAACAAACACTATTGAAACCCTACTATGATTCAAACTAGGCTGTCACACTAAATAACATAGACAGGCTGCCCTTACAGAGCTTGTATTCTAGTGGAAAGAACCAGATAAAAAACAAGTAATAAGTATATAGTTTGTCATATGGTGATAAATATTAGTAAGATAACAAGAAGAAGGAACAATAATATGGAAATGGCTACTATTTTATATGGGTGGTCAAAAAGTAGACTTCGTGAAGGTGATATTTGAACATAAAAAATAAATGAAATGAAGGAGCAAGCCATGTGGATATCTGGGGGAAGAGCATTCTCAAGTAGAGAGAACAGCAAGTGCAAAGGCCCGACAATGGGAGCTTAGAATATTCCAGGAACAGCAAGGAGGCCAGTGAAGATGGGGAAGAGTGAGCTAGAGGGGTACTTCATAAGGACAGGTATTTTTCTCTGCTTTTTCACTGCTGTTATCTTCTGTACATGAGACAGTGTCTAACATACATTAATAGCAAACACAAAATAAATACTCACCGAATGAATCAATGTACAAGGACAGAGAGAAAGGAAGGGATGCAGACCACATAGGCCCTCATAAATCACTGTAAGAACTTTGGATTTTAATGAGTAAGATGGGCATCTAGGGATTGCAGGATTATTTTGTAGTTCTATTTTTAATTTCTCTAGAACCCTGTATGCTGTTTTCCATAATGCCTGTACCAATCTGCATTCCCACCAACAGTGTACAAGAGCTCTCTTTTCTCTACACCCTTGCCAACATTTATCTCTTAATTTTTTGATAATAGCCATCCTAATGTATGTGAGGTGGTATCTTACAGTGTATTGATTTGTATTTCCCTGATGATTAATGATATTGAGCACCTTTTCATATACCTATTGGCCACTTTTATGTCTTCTTTGGAGAAATTTCTATTCAGGTCTTTTGCCCATTTTTTAATCAAGTTATTTGAGTTTCCACTATTGGGTTGCATGAGTTCTTTACAAATTTTAGATATTAACCCCATATAGGTTTGCAAATATTTTTTCCTAATCTGTAGGCTGCTGTTCCATTTTGATTATTTCCTTTGCTGTGCAGAGGCTTTTTAGTCTGATATAGTCCCATTTCTTTATTTTTGCTTTTGTAGCCTAAGCTTTTGGTACAATACCCCAAAAGTTATTACCAAGGTCAATGTCCAAGATTTCTTCCTCTATGTTCACTTCTAGGAGTTTTATAGTTTCTGGTCTTATATTTAGGTCTTTTTCTCTTTTGTAGTTGATTTTTGTGTTTGGTCTAAGGTAAGGGTCCAATATCAGTTTTTTGTACATAGAAATACAGTTTTTCTAGCACCATTTATTGAAGAGGTATCTGTTCCCCATTGTGTACTCTTGGTGCCTTCTTAAAAATTAGTTAACTGTATATATTTGGATTTATTTCTGGGCTTTCTATTCTGTTCCACTGGTCTGTTTGTCTGTTTTTATGCCAGTACCGTACTGTTCGGATTACTATAGCTTTGTAATATAATTTTAAATAAAGAAGTGTGATGCCTCCAACTTTGTTCTTTTGGTTTTTTTCTTTCCTCAGAATTGCTTTGGGTATTTGGAATCTTTTATGTGTCTATACAAATTTTAGGATTGTTTTTTCTATTTCAGTGAAGAAAGCCATTGGGATTTTGATAAAAATTACATTGACCCTGTATATGGCTTTGGGTGACATGAACATTTTAAAAATATTAGTTCTTCTAATCCATGAGCACAGGGATATCTTTCCACTTATTTGCGTCTTCTTCAATTTCTTTCATCAATGTTTTATATTAACAGTTTTCAGTGTACAGATGGCCCCCAATTTATGATGGTACAACTTTACAATTTTTCAACTTTACAATGGTGCAAAACCATTGCAATTTCAATGTAATATACAGCATTCGATAAATTACATGAGATAGTCAACATTTTATTATGATATAGGCTTTGTATTAGATGATTTTGCCTAACTATAGGCTAATTTAAGTGTTCTGAGAATGTTCAAGGTAGGTTTGGCTAAGCTATGATATTCAGTCGGTTAGATGTATTAAATGCATTTTCGATTTATTATATTTTCAACTTGTAATCATATTATTGGATGTAACTCCATCATAAATTGAAGAGTACCTATATGTACTTTTTACCTCTTTGATTAAATTCATTCCTAGGTAATTTTTTGATGCTGTTGTAAATGGGATTTTCTTGATTCCTTTTTCAGTGAAGTAGTTATTTGTGTGTAAAAATGCTGCAGAAAGAAATTTAAAATAGAACTACCACATGACCCACCAATCCCTCTTCTGGGCATATACCCAAAGGGAAAGAAATCACCACCTCATAAAGACATCAGCACTCTCATGTTCATTGCAACATTATGCACAATAGCCAAAATGGGGAAACAACTGAAGTCTTCATCAAATAGAAAAATGGATAAAGAAAGTGTGGTACATATTTGCAATAAAATATCATTCAGCCCTAAAAAAGAAGATCTTGCCATTGCCACAACAGGAATGAGCCTGGAGGACATTATGCTAAGTGAAATAAGCCAGATGCAGAATGAAAAATATTATATGATCTAATTCATATTCGGAATCTAAAAAATTCAAATATACAGAGAGAGAAATCAAAACAGTGCTTACTAGGAGTGGGGGGAGGGAATGGGGAGATGTAGGTCAGAGGATACAAAGTAGCAAATATGTAGCATGAACAAGTCAGATCTAATGTAAAACAGGAGGACTACAGGTAATAAAGCTGTACCGTATATGGGATTTGTGCTAAATAACTAGATTTCAGCTGCTCTTGCCACAAAATAAAAAAAAAAATGGGTAACAATATGAGATGATGGATATTTTAATTTGCTTCATTATATTAATCTTTTTGCTATCTCATATCTAATATCCCATAACATCATGTTATATACCTTATACTCAATAAAATTCATTTTTTAAAAAAGAATAGCTGTTAAAGGGTTCCAGTAAGAGAAGTATCATGATCAGCCTTACATTTTAAAGGATCACTAGATTTAGAACAGATTAGACTGCAGGAGGAAGCAGGGAAAACAGGAAGAAGGTTATCTTTAATAATAAACTGCATCAGACAGTAGAATCAGCAGGCCCTCTGCAATTATTATTTAAGATCTGGAGTACAGTGACTTATAAAATGGGAGGGATGTTATATACTAAGCTTGGGTCAGACTAAGCTATATGGTAATGAAATGGGACAAGCTACATATTCCAGCTAGATCTTCATGGAGGCAGGGTGCAACTGGTAATCTGAGCCTCAACACTGCAAACTTAAATTCTTTTATCAATTCACACATATTAATCAGGCTCTTGAAGTGAACTCAGGTCAAGAAAAGTCCCACAAGGAAGACTATAGTCATATCTCAGAGAATGACTATTGATAGTATAGGTCATTGGCATCAACAAAGCCTAATTAAGGACTGAGATAACCAGGCAGTTTCCAAGGTGCCAATTTATAAGGGCTACAAAAGCATCACTGGAATTATATCAAATTAAAACAATTGTTTTTTTTTAGACTCCTCTCGGAGAGACTAGTCTCTAAAGATAGCCCTCCAATGAACAATGCATGCAGTACTCATTTGCCCTCTCTTTGAATCCGGGCTGGTTATGTGACTCACTTCTTACCAATAGTATGAGGCAGAAGTGATTCTGCTTGATTTCAGAGGCTAGGTCAGAAGAAGCCTTATAGCTTCCACCTTGTTCTCTTAGACAATTCACTTTGGGGGAGCCATCAGCTATGTAAAAAGCCTACTACCCTGCTGTAGAGACCACATGGAGGGGCTCTGAAGCTGCAGAGAAAAAGAAGGCCAGGGGAACCTGGTCTTGCAGCCATTCTGTAAGGTACCAGGCATATCTTGGACCCTCAGACCAGAATAGCTACTAGCTGAATACCACTGATTAACTCTAGTCAAATTCTGCCTAAATTCCCAATCTATGTAGTCATGAAAACTAAAATAAAATTATCGTTTTACTTTAAGCCACTAAGTTTTGAGTGGTTTATGTTAGTCCATTATGCAGCAATAGCTAACCAGAACAATAATGTAGGTGGTTTATGTGGTTGGTAGGCATGATTTAAAAAAACCACTTAAGAGATAAGACACCTATGAGGCATAATCATAGGCACAATCACGGAGGATCATTAAACCAACTTCCAATGAAAGGGGCCCGGTGCAGTTACATACAGGTGGAGTGTGCATGTTTGGAGCCAGACTTTTTAATCACTTAAGGCAGTAGAGGAGAGGAAACATTGCCATCAGTGACCTTTCTCCATCTTTCTTCCATAGCACAGGATGCTCATATGTGTGGGTTTGTGGGTCTAACCTGGAGCATTGTCCACTGCTTCCCTTTTTCAGGAGATCAATTCAGAAGAAAAAAAAAAAATCACACATCAGAATGTTGCTCTATGAACACTGGATTAACATATACAGAGCAGATATCTTTATTGGAATGACTCGTTCATTTTGTATTTGAGAGAGAAACTAGATGTTTGACGTAGACACAAGATGCTTGAAATTCCTGGAAGGACAAAATTTCGACTTCATTTCATAAAAAGACCCTATACTCGGTGGTCCTAATTGGTTTAGGATAGAAAAATATTTATTCATGGCTATTGATCGCCATGTTTCCAAAAGCTATGTGTACATCTATTCTCAATATAGGACAAATAAAACTTACAATGTCATTTGGCCATCATTATCTAAGATTTCAAGTGTAGGCATATTTTATTATTTTCTAAGTCCCCTCTAAGACCTTCCTCAAGAAAAGAAGTTAGGTTTAGCTTTTTTCTCTTATAGGATTCAATGTACAAACAGATTATTAGTATATAGTATCATTTGACTTGAAAAACACTATACTAGAAAGCATACAACCAGTAGAAAACTTCATTTAGTCTTTGGTATAATTTACAAGGAAAATAACGCTTAACGACAGCCACCTTTTAAGGAATGTTCATTTATGGTAAGCGCTATGCTACATAAGTCTTAAAAATGTCACATGAACCCTATAAGGTAGGCATTAGTATAATTTAAATTTTTTATATTAGAAAGCTAAGGCTTAGAAAGTTTTAAATATTCACTCAAGGTTAAGTAACAGTGCCTAGCTCCTAAGTCTATATTCTTAAAACGGTAGATTATAAGTGGATATAAAAGGCAAGATTGGGGAGCAAGAATATATGTAGATAAGCTTTGATCCACAAGAAGTTGAATTTTTTAAAGTTTAGAACTTCATCTCAGTCTTCAGAATATAAAAGATAGATCATATTTGTATGATTTATTATCAACACTGGAAAATTATGGAAATATTAATTTAGCATTAGATTACCACATATTATATCACATAATTTCAAAGAATCACTATTGATCAAAAACACAAAATAGTTGACCCTCAGGAAAGCATTTAACTGAACTATTATACTCTTGGCATAAACATGAGAGAAATAAATAATAAAATCTTGAAAGACATTCAAACTCGTTTTAATATCATATGTGATTTTGGCCTGCTTCATTTATTTCTCCTCTAGGATTTTCACAATATTGATGACATGCTCATAAAAAGGGAAAAATAGTCATGACTGAAAATATGGATCTTATTTAAACACTAATAAAAATTCCAATTTCAACACTCAGTATTTGGTGGATTTGTGTGTATGTGTGTGGCCAAAAGACATAAATTTATTTAATGTAAAAACTGATAAAGTTGGGTGTTTTCATTTGAAAGGGTGTTGAGCTAGCCTCTTCGCTTTCCAACTGAAATATGTATGAAGTTCCAGAGATCTGGAAAAGCTTATAACAACGTTGAAAAGTAATACAATTTATCTAAGGCCAGCATTTGGAATGAGTTTCTAACTATACGGCTGATAGAACTAGTTGGAGAAACACCATAGGGCCCACTGATGCTTTGCCCTATGAGATATAGCACCCCTTCCTGTTCAAAAGGTTGGAAAAAATAGAGGAGGATACTTCATTCTTTTTCCATTTTCCTCCACAGGTCTGTGACAATAAGTAAAATGAGTGACATTTCTCCCATACAATTCTGCTTTTCTGAGTTCCCAAAGGAACACCTAGCATCTTTACAATCACATTGCAACTCTAACTGCCAGAACTTAGTATGATGGGGAGTAGAGAGCTGTTCAGCATGGCAGAGAATTGTGCTAGCTGGGAAGCGGTGCCTTTTGTCTCTAGTCCCCAGAAACAAACGGCTATGAGAGTAAGAGCCTGGCAACACTTCGTACAGGGGTTGCCTTTTGTCACATGTCTATCACTTTAGCCCTTCAGAGAACCAGGCAGGGATGGCAGGAACAGATCCTATCTCAGTGCTCTGTGTGAATCCTATTATGTTAAGAATTATAAAAATTTAATGAATAGCTGGGTGCAGTAGCACACACCTATAGTCCCCACTACTGAAAAGGCTGAGGCTGTAGGAACACTTGAGCCCAGGAGTTCAAGGATATAGTGCACTATGATTGTGCCTGTGAATAGCCACTACACTTCAGCCTGGGCAATACGGTGAGATCCTGTTTCTAAAAAAAAATTAACTTAATATTTAAAAATTTAATGAATAACATTAAAGAGGACACAATATGTTCATAAATAAAAGACCCAATAGTATCAAGATGTCAGTTCAAGGCATTCCAAAAAAAATAAGCGACAGGTTTTACATAGTTTGACAAACACTTTGTAAAACATAAATGGCAGAGCATGGGACCAAGATACTCACAAAAAGAACACTTGGGTGGGTTTATCCTACCGAATATTAAGATTTTTTATACTAGCAAATAAAACCTAGGTATTTGGTGCAAAGATAGACAAATAGATCTGAGCAGGGAGCCCAGAACCAATACCACAGAGATACGAAATCTAGTTATGTAAGAGAATTGACAGTTCAGACCAGAGGGGGGAAAAGAGATGGTTGACTCTGTGGAGAGAGAAAAAAAATGAAATTGAATCCCTATCTCACCATACCTAAAAATCAATTCCAGATGGAAGGATATGTAAAAGGCAAACTTTCAAAACCCTTGGAATAAATATAGCAGAGTACTTTTGTGACATCGAGATTAATAAACTAGAATTTGAATCAAATGTAAGCCTGAGTAGCAATGTTAATATCAGACAAAACAGAAATCAAAGCATAAAAGATACAGAGCAACAATATATGCTGGAAAGAGGAAAAGCATTATCTAAAGATATAGTGATCATGAATATATGTGCCTAAGAATATGGACTCAAAGAATAGAGAGCAACTATTGAGAAAAATAAAACATAGATGTATCAACAATTGGAATTAAAGATTTCAATATGCCTCTCTCAGAGCCAAATAAGTATAGGATAAGTGAAAAAAATTTAAATATCAAAACTAGATCCACATGGAAGTTGACACCCAACATATATTTCCTGAAACAAAGAACGCTCACAAAAATTAATTCCACAGAGTTCCACAAGTTGAACCTTAACAAATTAAAAAAAAAAATTGATAATACACCTACTATATTATCTGACCATTAAGAAAAATATTAGAAATAAATAACAAAATAATAAATAAAAAAGCTGTGTATGTATAGAAACTAAATAACTTATCACAAAATAACCCCTCTACCAAGGGGGAAAAAATCATAAAGGAAATCTAAAAACACTAAGAGGTAAAAAACTGTGAAACCATTTTATCGAAAATTTTAGGCCACAGATAAGGTGATATTTAGTATAAAATGTACAGCTTTAACAGTATAAAACAGAAAATAAAAAATATTTTAAAAAATGAATAATAAAGGAAGTTGGGGAAAAGAACAATAAAGCAAATCCAAAAAAAAAACTAGAAATATTAATAAAGATAAATGAAATAATTAAAGGAATAGAACACACAGAAACAGAGATTATCAAAACCAAAAGTTAGAATTTTGAAAACCTTAAAAAGAAAGAATGCATAGGATAATTAAATACCCTTTTTCCTATGAACATGGATTTAATCCGAGTTACTTAAATAGATGATAGAAATGATAGATACATAGAAAAAAATCTGTTAGCTAATGTAATAAAAAATGTTGTAAAAGAAAAAAATCTTGAATAAGCAGGGTTTGTCCGAGTAAGACAAGAAAGTTTCAAATCAGGAAATCTATCCATGTGACACACCACATTAAAGAATCAAAAGAGAAAAAAATATGTTATTTTAATATATGCTGAAAAAGTAATAGTAAAGATTCATCACTAATTTTTAATGAAAACCACTCAGAAAACTAGAAATAGAAACTTCCCAAATTTATGAACATCTATATATCTAAAAACCATATCAAACATTATACCAAAATGGAAAAACTATAGATACATTCCAATTAAAATTATGCTTAAAAAAAGCATGATGCTATCACCACTACCACTGAACATAGGACTTAAGGTGTTTTCCAATAGTATATGCAAAGCAAAAGAAATAGAGGTATGAGTATTTTTCCAGATATGATTATCTGTATTGAAAACATAAAACAATAAATAAACATTTAAATTAAACAGAGTACAGCCAGGTTGGCAGACATAAAATCTATTCACGCAATAATGAAATAGATAAGTCATACATTACATATAATAAAAAATAAGGTGATACTCAAAGTAACAATTATAAAATATAAAACATCTGTCAGGATCAAATAGGGAAATAGAAACCATTTTTAGTTTTTAAAATGCATTAATTTAAGCTATGAATCTGTTTCAAATGTGAAAGAAGAGCTAAGCAGAAAGATGGGACAGTGAGCCAACCCAGAGATTAGCATCAGAGAGAACCCATTCCCACTCCTAAATGGGAAAAGGTGGTATGGCCAGAGCCCAGGGTAAAGAATCACGGGCAGTAGCTGGAATCCTGGTGTACCTGTCCAGCAGGTGCTGGTATTGTAAAGGAGACAGAGAGGGAGAGGGAAAACACTATGGCTTCACCCTTCCTCTTACCCTCCAAACTCCCACCAGTGCTTCCAACTGACCCAAACAAGAGGAGGCCAGCTTGGAGCCTGGGAAGCAGAGCTTACAGTAGTCAGCCTCTGCAATACAGAGCAGGAAAGGGGAAGGGGAAGACAGGAGAGAGTGGTTGAACCAGTTTTGCCCCACTTCTTCACTGGCGGATCATGTGTTTGCCATCAGGTGTGTCTCTCAACCAAGGATTGCAGTTTCTGTCCAGTAGAACTTGCACAGCTCTTGCCTCCGGGTTCTGCTAACAGCTCTCTCTGATGGGTCCTTCAGTCCTGGGAACAATATAGGCTTCCCCAGCTGTTGCTAGTATCCTGATGCTTTGCATTCCGTTTTGTTCCCATTAACCCTGCCCATAAGTTTATAAATAGTCCCTTCATTAAACTCTTCAATTAAATCTGTTGAAAGTGCCATTTGTTTTCTGCTAGGATTCTGGCTTATAAGCTCCAAATAAGAAATATTAACTCTTTAATAATACATACAATATGAATAAATTGGAAAATCCTAGAACCATGCTCACCAATTGTATTTTATTCTGCAGTCATTTTTCATTACCAGAAAAAAAATTCAGACCATATGTGAACAATGAGAGGATTCTTTTCGATTAAATGAAATTTGAATAAGATATAATTTAGTCCATTTAAAATGCAGCTCTCTTTTCAAAACTTTTTTCCTCCAGTTAGGAAAGTACTTCAGCACCATTTTTACACTCATGTTTCCTTAAGCAGTATTGAAAGGAAGAGCTCTGAAAGCAACCAAAAGAAATTTTTTTAAAAAATCTCTTTGTAGAACATATTGCACCAACTGCTTCCAATCACTGGTTTCCAATTACTGTCAAACAAGAATTCTGTTGAATTTCACTAGCTGTTTTCCTTTTTTTATCTTGATTTTAATATTTAAAAATGAATAATTTAGAACTGAAATTGTCATATAAATTTTATCACTCCTTTTTTGGATAGCTATGGTAAATGGCTTAAAGACATTCATAATAGATATTCTCATTCATTATAGATATTCTCAATTTCTGAACAAATTCCTTGAAAAGAGTACAAAGACTTACATGCCAGTTTTCTAGAAGGTGAGATTGCAAATTAAGTCATTTCTATATATGGGAAAATTATCCAAATCTACCAATATTAATGGCATGTTTCACTTTTAGGATGAGGGTTTGACTCCTAGTCTTGAAATACTTCCAAGCTCATACCTCTGCTCTTGACTCTCCCATTAACCAAGTCAGGCTCCTTGTCCTAAAAATTTTTCCTACCTATGTCATTGGCTAATAAATAAGATGTTGTTAGATTGATTGCCAGTTTAGAAAAATAAAATGAATGTAATAGAGTTTGATTGTTTACATTCAGGTTACTTTTGGTAGAAATTTTGGTACCACTGTCTCCTCTTAGTAGGAGTTCAAGCCCCTTGGGTCATAAAATGGACAGGAAAGGTCTGTAAATCTCTGGTAAGTCTGTTTATTTTCCCAAGGGAATGCTCTCAAGGGCCTTTTTCAGTGAAAACAAATACTGATAAGTTGATGATTAATTTTTAAAAAAACTAATGCAGCAGTCTTCATTCCATGTTTAAAAATATCTAAACACAAAGCCCCTAACTTCATCACAAGTTTCATTTTCATTGCAGAGTTTGATTTGTATGACAGTAGTTTCTGGATAGAGCTGAAAATTGTAAGAAAAAAATCTGTTAAAGACAAATCCAACCTTGCAAGCTACTGTTTATCTTTAGGACAAAGGACTTTATCCAGAGTTTTGCCCTATGATGTTTCATCATTTTTACTCCAAGAATGAAACTAAGAATTTAATTCTCGAATTCAGAGTATTCTGAGCAACTCCTTCAATTGACTATGCTAATTACAGGGTAGACGAGGAATTTAAGTTATTTTTCATTTTACTCAAAATTTGTAGTTTTTCATGTGTTCCAAATATCCTATTAAAGAGGGATTATTTTCCCCTGTGTACACTGTTATCTGCTTTGTCAAAGATAGAATGGCAATATGTGAATGGTTTTATATCTGGGTTCTCTGTTCTGTTCCATTGGTCTATATCTCTATTTTTGTGCAAGTGCCATGTTGTTTTGGTTACTATAGCCATGTAGTATAGCTTAAAGTCTGGCAGGGTGACGCCTCCAGATTTGCTCCTTTTGCTTAAGGTTGCTTTTGATATTTGGGCTCTTTTCTGGTTCCAAATGAAGCACAGAATTATTTTTTCTAGATCTGTGAAAAATTACATTGGCATTTTGACACGGATTGCATTGAATCTGTAAATCACTTTGGGTACTAAGGACATTTTTAACAATGTTGATTCTGCCGATCCATAAGCATGATATGTTTTTCCACTTGTTTACATCCTCTGTGATTTCCTTCCTCAGTGATTCATAGTTCTCCTTATAGAGGTCTTTTACCTCCTTGGTTAGATATAATCCTAGGTACTTTATTTTCTTTGTTGCTATTGTGAAAGTTATTGAGTCTTTGATTTGGTTCTCAGTTTGTTGGTATATAGAAATGCTACTGATTTGTGTACATTGATTTTGTAACCTAAGACTTTGCTGAATTTATTTATCACTTTAAGGAGTCTCTTGGCAGAGTCTTTGGGGTTTTCTAGATATAAGATCATATCATCAGCAAAGAGCAATAATTTGACCCCTTCTTTCCCCATTTGGATACCCTTGATTTCCTTCTCTTACCTGATTGCTCTGGCAAGGACTTCCAGCACTATGTTGAATAAAAGTGGTGACAATGGGCACTCTTGTCTTGTTCCAGCTCTAAGCAGGAATGCTTTCAATTTTTTCCCGTTCAGTAGTATGTTGGCTGTGGGTTTCTCATATATGACTTTTATAATTGTGAGGTATATTACATCTATGCCCATTCTGTTGAGAGTTCTTATCATAAAAGGGTGCTGAATTTTTGTCAAATGTTTTTTCTGCATCTAATGAGATAAACATATGGTCTTTGGTTTTGCTTCTGTTTATGTGGTGAATCACATTTATTGATTTACATATACTGAACCATCTTTGCATCCCTGAGATGAAGCCCACTTGGTCATGGTGGATTATTTTCTTGATGTGCAGCTGAATTCAGTTTGCTAGAATTTTATTTAGAATTTTTGCATCTATATTCATAAGAGATGTTGGTCCATAGATTTCTTTTTATTGTTGTTCTTGTGTCTTTTCCTGGCTTTGGTATCAAGGCGATACTGGCTTCATAGAATGAGTTGGGGAAGATTCCTTCCTTCTTGATGTTATGAAATAATTTCTGCAGTATGGGTACCAATTCTTCTTTGTAGGTCTGATAAAATTTGGCTGTGGAACCATATAGTCTGGGACTTATGTTGGGAAAATTAGCCACACGTAGAAGATTGAAACAGGATCTACATCTCTCGCCACTCACTAAAATTAATTTAAGATGGATAACAGACTTAAATCTAAGACATGAAACCAAAGAATTGTAGAAGAATATGTTGGAAAAACCCTTCTAGATATTGACCTAGGCAAAGAAGTTATGAAGAAGACCCCAATGGCAATCACAGCAACAACAAAAATAAATAAATGGGGCTGGATTAAATTAAAAAGCTTCTGCACAGCCAAGAAAACAATCAACGGAGCAAATAGACAACCTACAGAATGGAAAAAAAAAAATATTCACATGCTATACATCTTATAATGGGCTAATAACCAGAATCTACAAAGAACTCAAGGAAATCAGCAATAAAAAATCAAATAACCCCATTAAAAAGTAGGCAGAAGACATGAACAGAAGCTTTCAAAATAAGATAGACAAATGGCCAATAAACATATGAAAAAATGCTCAACATCACTCGTCATCAGGGAAATGCAAATCAAAACCACAATGAGATATCCCCTAACCCCAGTGAGAATGGCTTTAATCAAAAATTCCCAAAACAATAGATGCTGGCATAGATGCGGAGAGAAAGGAACATTTATACACTGCTGGTGGGACTGCAAACTATTTAATAGTACAACCTCTATGGGAAATAGTGTGAAGATTCCTCAAAGAACTAAAATTAGACCTACTACTTGATGCAGCAATCCCACTATTGGGTATTTACCCAAAGGAAAAAAAGTCATTTTATCAAAAAGACACTTGTACTTGACTGTTTATTGCAGAACAATTCACAGTCGCAAAGATGTGGAATCAGCCCAAGTGCCCATCAGTTCATGAGTGGATTAATAAAATGTGGTATATGTATACCATGGATTACTACTCAGCCATAAAAAATGAATGCCTTTCATAACCATCTGGATGGAAGTGGAGACTATTCTCCTAAGTGAAATATACAAGAATGGAAAAATAAACACCACAGGTACTCACTATTAAATAGGAACTAACCGAATAGCACTCATGTGCACAAATGGAAGTAAAACTTGACAGAAGTCAAACAAGTGGTGGGGGGAGAAGTGAAATGGGTGAAATCATACCTAATGGGTACAGTTTACACTAACCGGGAGATAGGCACACTTATATCTTTACCTCAAGTAGTACAAAAGCAATCCATGTAACCAAAACGTTTGTACCCTCATAATATTCTTAAACAAAAAATTAAAACTAAAATTAAAATTCAAAAAATATGTATCCTATTAAACACTGAGAAAACCAGAAAGCAAATGTTTAGAGCAAGGTTTCTTCATGAACTGTTCAGCATCTGTTGACATTTTCAGGAGCACAGTGGTTTCAATTAGAGGAATCACACTCAGAGCAGAGCTTACAAATTTGGCTCCATCTGTATAAGCAACCTATTTTTTAATTGATTCTATTATTGCTGACAAATAGTCATGTATTTTAGAAAATTATTTTTCACAATTGAATTTTAAATGTATCTTCAAGAATATTAATTTCAGGAAGTTATTATTGAGGATTTTTCAGCACAAAAATCAGCATGGATACTTTCTTACTAACCTTAACACAGCAAACATTTCAAGAAGTACCTAAGTTCATGGTCATAGGCTTCTGCTGCTAAGAATCAATTCATAAGCTGAAATGAGAAAAGTGTTCCCATCTGCTTTCTTTGCTCCCAAGGTCACTGTGAGGAGCTGAGGAGAAAAAGTTGAGTCTGTTAAAGACCTTAATAATTTCTGATGGATAACAAATTTTATCATTTTCATCTGTTTTTCAATGACGTGAGTGGAAAGTAAGGAAATTAAGCCTGCAAATAATAACTTCCACTGTAGAAGTTTGCTAGTGAAAAAGTGGAGGACAGATGAAGGAAGAACTCGAA
The DNA here is from genome assembly GCA_004363605.1 of Indri indri. NCBI lineage: Eukaryota > Metazoa > Chordata > Mammalia > Primates > Indriidae > Indri > Indri indri. The sequence goes on from RJWJ010011230.1 coordinate 44,447, forward strand.
AAGGTAAACATAGTCATAAAAAATATAAGACTATATTATTTAAATTTCTTGGAGAAGCAAAAGTTGAGTTTGACTTAGCCTTAGAGCAGGGTTCTTCCACCATGGAACTACTGACATTTGGGGCTGGTAATTCTTTGTTATGGGCGTCTGCCCTGTGCACTGTAGGATGTTGAGCAGCATCTCTGGCCTCTAACTAATAAATGACAGCAGCACACACCCGCAACTGTTGTGACAAGCAAAAATATCTCTGGACATTGCCAAACAGCCTCTGAGAAGTAAAGTCACCTCCCACTGAGAATCATTGGCTTAGAGAAAGGAATATTTCCTTAGAGAAAGGAGTACGTGAGTTCAAGAAATTGACCATGGAAGAAAGGTAAGTGATGGAGCAGGGTTCAAAATATATAGATGGGATCAAAGGCACCTATGTGGGAACGAACCTGGGAAGGAAAAATTGATAGTT
>RJWJ010011231.1:0-44906 GCA_004363605.1 Indri indri
CTCCCAGAGGCCAGAGATGTGCTTCCAAATCCCCAGTACAGTGCAGGGGCTGCAGGGGAGAAGGCGCTCGTGGAAAGCTGCCCCCGGAAGGTGGTGCCCGGGTGGGCGGAGGAGCTGGCGGGAGTCCAGGCATCTTCCAGACCTGGTATTGATGGAGGTTCAAGTACAGCATGGTCTTCTGCCCACCGAAGGGAGAAAGAATGCCCCTCCGGCAGTGCAAGGCAGACTGCTTTCCTTAGGATGCATGGATTCCTCTCTCGGCTGGAAGGTACCAGGGGCAGTTCTGCTGGAGTTCTGGGATGGCAGCCTCCAAGGTCAGAATTCTTTCCTTTTGTGACCCCACGGAGGTGACGCAACAGCCCTGAAAGCTCATCGTCCTCCTCCCTCTCTCTGTCCCTCCTGCCCAGGGCAGTGTGCCAAGCTGCACCTCTCACCTGCGAGGCTTCCTGGGTGACCCTGACTTTGCAGACGGCACCCTGGGAAGGAGCGTCCCCGGCGCCTGGTGAATATTTCATAGCGGGTGATAAGTGTCAAGGAAGACGTTTCTCTCTGAAATGTTACAAATGAATGTGGAAGTTGAAGAATCCAGGAGTTGCAGGGAAGATAACTGATTGTGCAGGTGAGACCTCGTGAGGACGGGGGAGGCCAGGACCGGTTCTGCCTAAAACACGACTTCTCTCTCAGGTGGAAGAGTAGCAACTCGAGAACCACTGGGAGAGGCTGCCGAGAGCTGCCTGCACAGCGGTGGGGCCGCGCCGCAGGCCTCCAACTACCATTCTCAGACCACCTCTCTGCAGGCACCAGGCGTGGCCCATGCTGCTGCTGGGACGCCTTCCTCCAGCTCTGCCCCGTCCCCTCTGCGCACATCTAGGGAGCTGGCCCAGGGCGGGGAAGGGCTTAGCCCTGGTGACCCCAGAGTGATGGAGCCTGGATGAGGAAGCAGAGAAGAGTGACCCTTCCACCTGTGGCAGGGACCCATCCTGTCGGTGGTCTGTGGCCAAGAAGCCTCCTCTTCCTTCCACCCTCTGATCTAGCCGTGGTTCCAGGACCAGCCTGTGTGCACACCCCGAGCCTGCCTCGTCCCAGCCCACACTGATGCCTGCAGCTCCTGTGTGTAGCGGAAGGCTCTTCTCAGCTTCACCGAGGGAAGTACCCCAGAGTCAGATGGACTTGGGTTTGAAACCTGGCTCAGCCAACCACTCTAGCACATGGGTTTAGGAGTCCTGAATATAAGACGCCATCGATGCCCTTCCAGTGTCCCCTGGGCGCTGCTGTTCCCGTGCGTGTGCACTGCTCACCCTGCAGGCACCTGTAATCCCCTGACAAGGCTCTTTTCTGGACCCTGGAAGGAGCGTGTACGGAGCAGGCTAGAACCGACCAGGAACCGAAACCGGTGGGAAACACACGAACTGCTTCACGGCTCTCTGCCGCTTCCCAGAGGGCCCGCACCTCAGAGGCCCGAGGAATCAACCGTCCATTTAAAATCCTCTGCACGTGTCCTGCCCACCCCCTGCTACGTCCCCCTGCCCCCATGGTGCTTCCTGGAGTCACCTCGACAATCCACCATTTGCCCTCAAACCCGAAGGCCCCAAGTGCCATGTCACTTCTCAGTTTCTTCCTCTGTAACATGGGGACAACAGCTGCACCTGGACAGGTACACAAAGTTCCGGGCCCACAGTGCTCAGTAAGCGCCAGCTGTTTTCACCGTGGTTATCTGTTCACCCAGAAGTAGGGCAGCTTCCTTAGACCGCGGGCACAGACTTGCACGCAGGAGCTACCACGACCCAGGCAGGCAAACGCACGCGCTAGGGGACCGTGCCCACCACGCACTCAACACCTGGCCCCCCCAGTAAAGAGGGGAGGTGCAGAGTGGGGTGGCCGCAGGGTAGGGAAGAGTCAAGTGGATCCAAACCGAGGGGTTTAGCTGAATCAGGACCTTATAATGACCCACCGTGATTCGATCAATCGACACACCGAGAGGTGTCTAGGTCCGCTGGGGACTCGGCCTTCACACCCTCAATCTCTCTCTCTCTCTCTCTTTCTGGGAAATGGTCAACAAAGTTGATTTGGAAGGCACGGTTTGCACTGACACCAGTGTGCTAGTTCATGATCACAAATGCTTAGACGACTTAGATAATAGAAGAGTTCTTTTTTTTCCCTTCTGTGGAGATGCAGAAGAAACCCCATGAGGAAGTGCAGATTTTCTTTCCTTTCCATTTGGGGCCCTGGGGAAGCCCAAAAACCAGTAACAGCACACATGGGCCCACCACTGATTGCAGACGCCAGCCCTGTGTCTTCACTGCAGACCAGAGCGGTCTGCAAACGTACAAGAGCGAGAGACCTCAAACCTCAAACCTCAACCCTCATGCCATGCAGCACGGCGGCCGCGCGAGCCTGCTGTAGGTGCCCTTAGTAGGGATGCTGTTTATAATTTAAACACATAATTGCTCAGAATGGGTGGGTGGTAATTAAAATGTATTCACCCCCTAAAATGGGTATTACTTTTATTATAATAATAAAACAATTTTTATTTGTGAAGAGGTGCTTGCACCACAGATAGGGAAGATAATAATCATATCTCAAAACTGAAACGACAATACATCTCCCCAGGCTGGGTTTTAAAATCAACTCAGGGCTTCAAGGGAAGGTGAGGTGTCCTGCTTTTGAGCTGGAGAGTCCAGTGACTGGTCCCTATATCCGTGGCAGGTCGGGGGTGGGGGGGCTGTGACTGTGAAGGGTGTGGCTTAGGGGCGTGGGGTAGCGGCCCCAGATCTCTCTCGGCTGTATCCAGAGAGTAGGATAGAGACGACACCTCGCACCTCCCTCTTTGCCGTGCAGGTCCTGGTCAAGGTGAGCATGTTACAAGCATCCTGAGCACAGCCCAGAGCTCGTATCCACTGCAGACATCTCTGTGGGGCGGAAGGGGCTCTGCGTTGGGGACACCATCCCTGCAGCCATGGGTAGGACCCACCGTGAGGCTCAGTCCTCTCCCTTCTCCACTGTGTGCCTCTGCTTGAGACAGTCCCATTCCCGTCACAGCAAACCTCAAACCGAAGCTATCGCAGCGCTCTCAGGTATTAGGGAGGAGGGAGGAAGACAGTCTCTTGCATTCCAAGAGCTCAGTTCGTTTTCTAAATGACTTTGCAGGCTCTAACTCATCAATCTCGCTAATGCGCTCGCAGAGGTGCTAATGCAGCCGTGGTGCCACCCCGGATCTCAGAGCAATTAAGTGACTTGCCCTGGCTCACAGGAGGGACCGCGTGTCAGCATTGGGCCTGGCCTCCTGGAGGCCCTAATGCTCAGCATGGGTGCTCGATGGTGCAAGCGAAGCATCTGGCCCTGTGAACTTGTGCAATTCACTCAGGCAGGGCAGGTGCCAGACTCGATGCGAGGCACACATTCGACACGGTGGAGACGTGACAGCCAGCCAAACGTGGTTTTGCTTGCCCCCCCCAATGCCAAAAACAGGGTGGGGGCACAGGCAGTAAGAGGCAGATGCCATGTGGCTGCTTCTCAAGGCACCCGGGAGGCCCCCCGCCCCCGGCCCCCATGGATGGGATGGCGCCATCTTCGAAAGCTCACCGCTGCCGGTCCAACGGGACTGCTCCCCACTGCAGGTCCTGTGGAAGCCCGGGGCTGGAGGAAACAGGCCAGCGGGCTCGTCCAAGGTGCAAGACTGGGCCCAGCCGATGGCAGGGCGACGGGAGGGAAGGCGAGCCCCAGAAACTGCCCTCCTGGTTGGCACAAGAGGTACTAGAAAGGGGAGTGGTCGTCAGCACAATCGCGGGGGAAGTGGAGGCAACCAGGGGGGAAGGGAGAGGACGCGGCTGGCTCCCCCCTCCTCGCTTAGTCGCCAGCTCTTGCCTAGATGGAAGCGTGTATGTTACAGACTCTTCCAAGGAACACATCTAAATTAGCTGCAAATAAATGATTCCCCAATCAAAGAGCAATGCCTACATCCACCACTTGACGCTTAGCAAGTTCCCCCGCCTAATTTCTTTTCTTTTCAGATTTTGTAAAAAAGACGTACTTTTAGAGCAGTTTTAAGTTCACAGTAAAATTGAGCAGAAGGAACAGAGCTTGCCCATGTACGCCCCCCCTGCCCCCGCCGCCCACCACCAACATGCACAGCCTCCCAGCACCAACACCCCCACACGCTGGTGCAGCTGCTGCAACCCATGACCCCACCTCGTCGCCCAAAGTCCACCATGCACTTTAGGGCTTGCTCTTGGGCTCGTGCGTTCTACGAGTCTGGACAAATGTATAATGGCACCTATCAGTGTTTGGGAAAATCAGATACATAAATCAGAGAGAGAATCCCAGAGCAACCCTTAGCATAAATTAAACATTTCCTGTTCCTCTTCCCACTTCACTAAGTCAATGATCTTAGTGTGGAAAGACCTTGAAACGGGGCCTGTCACAGGAGATTAGAACATCAGCTGGAGAAGCAGGCTGCACATGCCAAACGGCCTAATTTCCAAGGTCTTCCTTAGCCCCATCCCTACTATAAGGTGAAAAAACATAAGACCGAGATGGAAAATGCTCTCTGTTCAGTTCGGCTAAAAGCGGGCTCTGAACCAATCTTAGGAGAATTTTGAAAAGCTGGTCAATGTCTCCTTAGCCAAACCGAATTCTTCCGTGGCTGATCGGCAAGCCTACTCACCGATGTCTGTCTCCTTGTGGTTCTTGATGTATTCTGCCAGTTCAAAGTTGCCTGCGATGATCGCCACCTGCGAAGTGGAAATCATATTAAATTAAGCGTCACCTGCAGAACGCTGATTTTTTTTTTAATACCCTTTTACATCATTGAAGGCCCCACACCACAGGGAGTGCAATCACAGCTCTTGAAATGGCAGGTGCACATCCACTGACTCTCATCTTCTCACTTTCCAAACACCACTCCTGTTTTTCACAAAGCCCCTGGTCATTTCACTATGGTAAGATTATCACTGCGCCAGGACCCATGTGAGCGGGTGCCTTTACCCAGAAGGCATAGGGAGGAACTATCTACACAGTGGCGGTGAATTCAGCAAAGCCAGAGCTTGGAAACATCTGTCGGCTGTGTCCTGTGTTCCCACAGGGCTCAACTGGTTGAGTTTCAGACCACCTGGGAGCCCCATTTTTCTGATTAGATACAAGCCAGTCCCCATAAATGGAGAGAGAGGGAAACCTCAAAAAAGCATTTAAAACTCTTAACTTCAGTTCAGTGCAAAAAATTCCTCCCACAGATGTAGGCACAGCCTGGTGGGTGGCATCAAAACCAACACCTACAGAAAATTATCCTAACTCGGGCCCTACAGACCTGTTACCTACAGCCTCATGGTCCTTGACATGCGGAAACAGCCAGGCAGGTGAAGCCAGGTGCTCCTGGAGGTCCCGAAGGGAGGCCAGAACCAGAGACCATATGGGCAAGGCTGACGTGGCCCAGAGGGGAAGATCTTGGTCTCAGAGCCAACACATAGACACCCAAAAAAGAGCCAGGCATTCTGATGCCAGTCTGGAGAAACACACATATCTACAATGAGTTGACGTCAAATGATAATGTGGAATTATCCAATCAGTCGGAGGCCTTACGAACAAAAACAGAGGTTTCCTATGGAAGAAGAAATCTGTCCTCAAGACTGCAGCATCAGCTCCTGCCTCAGTTTCCAGTCTGCCTGGCAGATTCCAGACTTGCCAGCCCCACAATCACGTGAGCCAGTTCCTCACAATCAATTGTTGACCAATAGACATTTCAGTACCAGAAGTGGGGTGCTGCTGCCACAAACATCAAACAACGTGGAAATGGCCTTGGAACTGGGTAATGAACAAGCAGAGGCTGGGAGCGTTTTGAGGTGCATGCTGGAAATGCAAGTGCTGGAGTGATTCTGGTGAGCTCTCAGATGGAAAGGAGAAACACGTTACCGGAAACTGGAGCAAGTGATCCTTGGTGTAAAGTGGCAAAGAACTCGGCTGAATTGTGTTCTAGTGTTTTGTGGAAGGCAGACCTTGTCAGTGATAAAACTGGATATTTAGCTAAGGAGAGTTCTAAGCAAAGTGTTGAGGGAGCAGCTGGCTCTTCCTGACTGCTTATAGCAAAACGCAAAAGGAAAGAGACGAATTGAAGAAAGAATTGTTAAGCAAAAAGGAACCGGAACTTGAAGATTTGGAAATTTCTCAGGCTGTCTATATGGGAAAAGGTGAGAAAACCTATCCCTGCTGCAAAACGTGAACACCGAGGGTGTGGCTGGAGTATCGCCGGACCACAAGCGCATGGAATTAGACAAGCAGGAACACGGCCAAATAGAAATGACAGGACAGAGACGAGACGAGATGAAGGACGACTGTCAGACCGCTGGATCTGACGGGAGAAGGTGATGGAGCTATGAGGCTGAGAGTGTGAGCTCGTCTTCAAGAAGAGGGAAAAGATGACCCTGACGACAACTCAGAGATTATCAGGACCACCCTGGTTTCAGCAGCCAGACGGCCTCCACCCAAAGCCGTGTAGGCAGCACCACCGGGCAGAGGACTGGGGCAGTCTCTTGAGTTACTGCTCTGCTGGGCATGAAGGTGGAAGGCAGGTATTTAGGGAGAGGCCTGCCCCCAGCCACGTTCAGTTGGACAGGCAGGTGCGTGAGGTGCCTCCTCCCCCTACGGCCCACCTTTGACTCAGCTCTCAGCACTCGACTTAAGTGATGTGGACTCAGCAAAACTTCTCCGACCCATGCCAGGGGCTGCCCGGGCTGACCAGACGCTCCCTTCTCTTGGCCCCGATGGTTGTGCTGCCCCCGTCGCAGTGCCAGGACTCTGTGCCCACAGGGCAGGGCGTCTCTCTCCCACTCCCGTGGGTCAGCTGAACACCTGAGGTGAACCTGGGAGGTCGACGGAGGGATGCTGCCACAGGGATGAAGGGCGTAGGCCCTGGCCCAGGCGGCCTGGTGCAAGTTCCAGACTTGTACCATGTGACATCGGGCATTATGCTCAATCCATGGGCTTTGGTTTTCTCATCTGTGAAATGGGTTTGGTGTGGGCTCAAGTCACCCACCCACCCATCTGCCCACCGACCCACCATTAACTGAGCAGAGCAGTTCAGAGCAGTGCCAGGCACATGGTCAGCCTTAAAAAAGTTTGCCGTTGGGATTACTGTTGTTGGAAAAGTGGTTATTGACGACTTGTGCACAAAGAGTAGACTGCTCACTATGAAGGTCGCCTAAGCCCCCACATAAATGTACAATCGGACACAAGTGCATGCCCAGCACAGCTGCAGAAAATAACTTGACAGTGGGCCAGGCGGCAGTGAGTCCAGGCTTACGCTTCCAGAGAAAAGCTCTAGGAACCCAAACCTGGTCACCCACGTAGCCGCAAGGCCACTTGCTCCATTCTGGCCAAAACACCTCTGCTTATAACGCAGATGAGAACAATACGTGTTTACTTATCCTAACTGCACAGGGAGCAGCCACATGCTGTCCTCTGCCACTGCTGGCCCCAGGCCTGGTGGGTGTCTTCTGAAGCAAGAACAGGGGACCAGGTTCAACGCAGCATTTCAGTGCCATCCAGTCGGCATTTGGCTGTGGGTTTAGATGCATAAGGCGGGCAGAGTGCGGGGTCCGTCCCCTCTGGTTCCGGGCGTAGGCACCAGTAACAGCACCACTAATGACGGTGAAGACACTGCAATGCCGCGGGCACCTCCCCCCAGGTGCTGCTCTCGGCTGAGCGACAAGTCTTCCTCCCACCCCCACGTTTGACACGGAGCAGGTGCAGACCCATTCCAGAGCGCACCCCAAATCCCCAGCCTGCCCCTCGTGTCTGGAGCACCCTCCCATCCCCTCACCTGCACCGAATCAGACAGCTCCTCCACGCCCAGCGCCTGCACCGCCCCCTCAGGGAGACCTGGAGGCCTGGGGGGCATCTTGCTGCTGCTCAGTGCCCGAGGCGGGGTGTGCCCCACACACCCAGGAGCAGACTCCTTGAGGAACAAGCAGCAAGGAGGATCAGGACACCACACTGCAGGAGCTTGGCAACGACCCCAGTCTTGTGCCAAAGGCCCGTGTTGGACACACCCAGGGGGCCAAGCTGCCCGGGAAGTGCCTGAGAAGTTGGGGGGCTGTGTGGGTGCAGCAGGGGGAGCTGTCTACCCAGATCCCGAGAGGAGTGTGGGGCATAAATGCTGTGCCCCAGCCTCTCAGGAGCGCAAAGACCAGCATGGGACGTGTGAGGAACGACCCAGTGTGCTCAGGCACGGCTCCAGCACGGATGGAGGAGAAGGCGTGAGGCGGGCCAGGGCCAAGTGGGCCCCAGCGGGGACTTGGGACCTAGGGAAGATCTGGAGGGACAAGCACCTGGCTGGCAGGTAGGGGAGGAGGATGGAGGACCATCTAGTTGGTCCCCGCTGAAGCTCTCTGCAGATCAAGATTTGACACCTCCTGTACACATCAGGCAGCCCCTTCCAAGACAAGACAGCTTCCTGGACGACTCCGGATGACACCTTTGTGGGCTCAAGTCACCCACGCACCCATCTGCCCACCGACCCACCATTAACTGAACTCCAGGACATGCCACGCCCCACAGCACCTGGCACCGAGTCTGGCCCGCCCTGAAGCATGTCCCAGTTTGCAGGCGTGAGCTTGCGTGCTGGATCAGGCAGCGACTGCACCCGAACAAGGCGTCACGTGGGCTTCACTGTAGTCTGAACATCTGTGTCCCTCCAAAATTCACATGTCGAAACCTACTCCCCAGTGCAAGGGTATCAGGAGGCAGGACCTTTGGGGGATGATTAGGTCACCAGGGTGGAGCCCTCGTGAATGGGGTCAGTGTCCTTCTCGAAGAGGCTCCAGAGAGATCCCTGCCCCTTCTGCCATGTGAGAACAGAGGGAAGATGGCTGAGTGGGAATCAGACCCTCCCCAGACACGGGATCTGCTGCCGCCTGGTCTTGACTCTCAGGCTCCAGAACTGTGACGGGGAAGGTCTGCTGTTCGTAAGCCACCCGGTGTGTGGTATTTTCCTACAGCAGCCTGAGCACTAAGACAACGTCTATCCCACCCCACCTGTCACCCGAGGTGAGGCTGGGATCAGAGCAGGTGCCCAAAGACCTGCACCTTCCCGCTCAGCTCAGGGGAGTGGCGGCACACACACGTGAACTTTCTGCAGCAATAAAAACACCTGGGAGCTGCGCTGTAGCCTGTGGACACTCCTCGCAGTTCCCCTGGCTCTGGGGAGGGTGGTTAGGACCCCGGGGACGCTGCTGCCTCGCTGTGATGCCCACAGTGTGACCTGCTCTGTCTCCACTGAGAGTCAGAGCAAGGGAGGAGGCCGCCCCTCCCCTCCTCACTCCTGAACAACCTCCTGGGGGCTGCAGCCAGGTGCAGAAGAAACACTTCCCCCACCCCGAATGAAGCATCCTTCTCTTTCCAAAATGAAACGTGCTTCCCAAATGGACAGCTATGCCCAGGCTGCTCTGTGGTCCTGACACCTCTTCGCCATAATGAGAAAGTGGCTCCTTGAAGAGCCAGTGAGGGAAACCGAGGGCTCGCTGTGTTCCCATCTCTCATTTCCTTCCAGAGATACCACGTCTTGTTTCAGACCCCTGGCAGCTCAGGAAGTGACCGATACCCACAGCCCCGGGAGGCTGGGAAGGGTGTTTGAAGTTTGAGCATCCTCCAGGCATGGCGGGGCGGGAGACTGGGCTCAGTGAGGTCAGAGGTCAATCTCCAGCAGACAAACTCCAAGGGAGTCTCTGCCCAGCTCGAGGCGAAAGCCGGGGGTCTGGAGAGGCAGCAGACGCCTCTGCAGGTTCCGGAGAGAACATCTCCCTGGGGCTCTGCCAGAATCCAGAGTGGGGACAGGAGCCTTTGCAAATCCACGTGTGTTACCTGAAGGCCCTCGTGATTTGCTCCAGGACCTTACACCAGCCCCGAGGGGGCTGACTAGACAGAGAACCCCTTGGTGACACAAGCAACCACCCACACCTCCAGGGACTGCCAACCCAGGGGTGCTGAGGGCTGGGCCCCGAGCCAGAGGAAGCAGCCAGGTCTTGGGAGTCTGCCCTGTGGGTGGCTCTGTGCCGGGTGACACAGTGGGCCTTCCCCAGGGACAGGGGGCCTTGGTGTGAAAGCGAGACTGCCCTAGGCAAGGCTTCCACTTGTTGGTACCCAGAGGCTGGGGATCAAATGGCCCCCAGACCCCCAGAAAGCCAAGCGGGTCCAGGCCCCTGCACCTTCCCACGGCTGAGGAGTGAAGGCCCCCGCCCCCCCAGCTGTGGTCAGCCCTCACTCCGGCAGCACCGTGGGGTGGCCGGAGCCACGGGGACCGCAGACGCCCCCTCTGTACCTGCATCTGCTAACCGAGGGTAATAAATACACGTGTGATTCTTCTATGACTACCGTGAGAATTTAAATAATTAATATTGGTTAGTGGCTTACAACAGCATCATTTGATATCAGGAACAAGAAAATAGATCAATATAATTCATCACATAACAGAGAAAAAAGATGAAATCTATCTAATTATCCCTGATAGTTGAAGGATCGGATCTCAGTTTTGATAAATGTTTTATCAGAACACATCGGATACGATACAGCTTCATAATAAAATCTAATAGACCAGGAATCAAAGTAAACTCAGTCTGCTAGCGCAGCAATTAAATACATAACACTGCAAAAAAAACACCCGAAGCCTAAGTGACGCGTGATTCTGAGGATCACGCTCTAGGTGCACTCCCGTGACTGCATCTGAGTGGAGGCTCGCAGGGCGTGACGGCCTCCACGAGGGTCTGGCTGTCAGCTGGGGCTCAAGTGCTTTTTTCCACGCATCCTCCCATCCCTAGGAGACCAGACTGGCTTCCCGACACGGTGGCCCCAGGTTCGTGCTCCACGTGGACATCTGAAGCTGCAACGGTCCCTGAGGCTGGGCTCTGGACCTCGTGCAACCAACACCACCTCTGGTGAAACCTACTGGCCAAGCGCGTGGCCAGACTCCAGGTGTGGGGCAGACTCCACCTGTGGAAGGGAGGGGCTGCACCTTCCAGCCCACTGCAGTTCCAAACTGCAACTGCACGATGACTGCAGCGTGGACACGTTTCACCAGGAGCAGCAGGTGTTTGGTCGACTTGGGATCACGTGGAAGTCCCAAAGGTCACCCAGCAATCTGGGACTTGAACCCGGGCTCCAGACTCTGCATCACACATGCTGCCTGGTTAAGACTCATCGACACTGGCAAGCTGCCTCCCAGGGACACTGGTGTTCAGCACCAAGGTGCCTCCCTAATTACCGGGGGATGTTGAACTAGCAGTTTGTGTTGGGAGATCGTATTTGAGGAGAAAAACCATCTTCGATGTTCAGAAGTTTCTGGTCAATCAACAAGCCAAGTCACACTACGACCCAGCCCATCCACCTCCATTTTAGCAGCTCGGCTTCCAGCGGAGACGTGAAAACATCGACCAGGTAAAAACCTGCCAGCTCTGTGCCTACCCTCTAGGTAGAAGAGGCCTCCGGGCAGTATTATCCAGTTGTCTGTCCTGTGAAACGTTTACGGCAGTCAAGGGAATAAAACACCTCAAAAAACATTCTGCACAAAAGTTTAACAAACAGATAAAAGAATGAGAAGTATTATTTCATGTGGACCAAAAACACCCTCCCTTTCCCAGACGGATTTGCTAATAAAATGCAAATTTCTCCTTTGAAATAGCAATGGTTTTGCTGAAGGATGCCGTTTGCTCCCAGAAATCTTAATAGAAAGCCAGCGGTTCTTCAGTGTTTGCAGAGAAACAGTCTGCAAGGCAGTGGCTCTGGTGGGGGTCTGAGGCTAGAAAGCCCTGAACCTACAGGGCAGGTAATATTTTCCTGCTTGGCTTCCAGATCCTTCTGCCTCATGGGGCAGAAGGAGGGCGACCACTCTGTTGTGTGCAGCTGAGATTTCTGGGGATTAGAGATGGTCCTAGACTGGCTTCCACCATGCTGCAAGAACGCGGAGAGCGATGGAGCTGATGATGACGGCGGTTGCTCATGTTCACTCAACACGTGCACGCAGGCACGCCTCTGAGTACGGCGTCGGGCTCCGTCCTCACGGCACGCCTGGGGAGTGGAGCTGCTACGACTCTTGTCCTGCAAGTTAGAAAACAGGCTTCGAGAGTTCAAGTAAGTTGGATTTCTATGTTCCCTAATGGTAGACCTTGTTCATTTGACTCCAGAGCCTAGGGTAAGGCAGGTGTCGTATACATGGCCTCGTGTGGCTCTAACCACGGAAAATTCTCCGGCGCCTCTGTTTAAGCACGCCCTTCCTGCTTAATAAAAGGCAAGAGGGAGATTAATAATGAGATTTGACTCAGAAGCAAAAACTGAGTACCATTTTCTGCCGGATGGTAACCAAAGAAAGAAACGACAGCTGAGACTATCGCACTCCCTGTGCTAGTTTGCCGAGGCCGCCATCACAGAGCACCGCAGGCAGCGCGGCTTAAACAGAAATTTGTCATCTCACAGTCCTGGAGGCTGGAAGTCCAAGATCAAGGTGTCTCCGGGTTGGTTCCTGCTGAGGCCTCTCCCCTTAGCTTGCAGGTGCTGTCTTCTCCCGGTGTCCTCACGTGGTCGTCCCTCTGTGCATGGCTGTGCCCTGATCTCCTCTTCGTATAAGGACATCAGTCATATCTGATTAGGGCCCACACTAATGGCCTCATTTTAACTTAATTATCTCTTCAAAGACCCTGTCTCCAAATACAGTCATATTCTGAGGTGCTGGGGGTTAGAGCCTCACTATATGAATTTAGGGGGACCCAACGTAGCCCATAACAACCTGCCTAGCCCAAGTGTGGGGAATCTCTTTGCCTGCCTAGTGAACACTTACAGTCCCCAGCAAACACCCAGGCTGGAAGCGTCTGGGACCTACACGACGGCTTGAGAATCTCCCCCCTCACTTGGTGTGTTCCCGGGCGGCAGGGCAGGAAAGGCGCCCGCACAGGTGATTGTCACAGACAGAAATGCAGAAACAGAAATTGCTTCTTCTCCCACCCCCTAGATTTTGTTATGAAAAATTTCCACACATCCCCCAAAAGCTGAAAGAATAGAGCAATAAAAATCAGCACCTTCTCAACTAGATCGCACCGTTGTTCCCGTGCTGCTTGGCGTGGTTCGGTGCGCACACACACGAGCACAGAAGTTGATTTTTGCTGCCCGTGGTGGTGCTTCCCTCTCTAAGCAACTGAGCATCTGCAAGGGAGTGAGTCCCCCTGTACACGGTGTCACGATGAGGAGATCAGCACTCGTCCCCAGACACCCTCCAGTGCTCACAGGTCTTCTAAATGCCTCTTTCCCCTAATTTTCTGTGTTGTGCTAATTTGGGTCACTGTGCTGAGTGAAATGCACGGGCATCAAAGGCACAATGTGATGAGTCTTGATGAACACACATAACCACGTTACCACCACCCCACCAAGAACCAGGAGCCACAAATGACCTGGCCTCTCTCACCACAGATTAGTCACATCTGTTTGCTGCATGTCACATACGATGAAATCATGTGTTACATACTCTTGTGCATCTGGTTTCTTTGGCTGAACATTGTGATTCTGAGATTTGCTCGTGCTGTCGTGGGCATCAGCAGCTTCTCTGCCACTCAGCAGTGACGCGCTATGTGGCGGCACCACCAGGGACCTGCCATTCACCTGGACACCTGGGTTGTCGGCTAACTCCCTGGAGGTGGACTAGCTGGGTGAGTAGAGTCGTGCATATCAAGCTTTGTAAGAAAATTCCTTCTCTCCCAAGCGGGGGTTCTGTTTAGTGCTCCCGCTGGCGACGTACGAGGAGAGTTCTAGCTGCTCCACATCCTCACTGACCTTTGACGTTGTCCATCTTCTTAATTTTGGCTACTCTGGTGTGTGTGAAGTAGATGGTTTTAAGTTTCATCTGCCTCTGTCTCCTTTTTAAAAAAAATCTCATCACTGTTATCACGAAAATAAAATTAATTTCAATTTTCCCAGAAGCTGGAAAAAGCAATGATTCCAAGCCTCGGACCAAGAACTGCAGACACCGACTTCACTGAAGCCGCCGGCAAGCTGGTGAGGGCACTGCAGTGTCCCCGGGGCCAAGGGGTGTGAGACCCGCAACGGCCACTGTCGTTCACGCAGAAACGCCACTTCCTGCCCCCAAAGACAAGAGTGAGAATGGCAGCGGAAGCGGTCTGTTTACGAAGACGGCAGTAATGCCAGCGTATCTCACAAGCACAGAAAACGTTTTCCTTTGTTCAGTGACACGAAGGAAGTTTAACCAACTACATAAGCTAAAACCATGCTTGTGTGGTAACACACAACTACATACAAAAAGGAAACGTGAGCTAGCTGTGTGTTCATATGGGATTTTATCTGCTCAGCTCCTGTACGAAACCAAACCAGCAATGCCATTAAAATCGCTCAGGGGTCATGTTGGGGAACGACTTCTGCGATACGAACCGAAGTTGTCTTGCCCACAAAAACAGAGACGCCGGTGGAAATCGCCTTTTTTTGTTCCGTTCTGTGGTCTTGTCATACCAGAGTATTGGGGAACTGAACTGCAGACGTCCAAGCCAAGTTCTCGATTCAGGTATTTTCTTCCTCACTTCTCCAGCGAAGAAAAAGAAAAGGAAACAAAAAGCCCCCCGCATCCCCCCCACCCTCGCCACCTCCTGGCGTGTTTATAAATACATCCAGCCAAGGTCACGTCCTTCAGAAAAGAAAGACTTCGAACTTATAATTAATCCCAGTGCTACAGAAGAAACTTATTATGTAAAGAGATTTGTCTTCCTTCTCTTCCTTCCTTCATCCTAAATGACAGACCCTATTATTAACTTGGACCACTCAGGGAACCTACCAAACACCCAGGAGAGTCTATCTGCTAAAACGGATGGGAGGTCTGTGAATTAAATTCCACACGACTAAATAACATAAAATTGCATTTCAACACCTTCGGGAATAAAAAAAAATCAAAAGCCATTTTACTTTCTTAGGAACGGCCTGGGGACAGTGATTTAAGTTCCTTGCGACCAGCAGGTACAGTTTAGGAGAAAGAAGAAAACAGAGGAAGGCGAAGGGGGCAGGAAGAGACGAGAGGATACGGCGAGGACGAGGCAGTTTTCCTACATGGGTTTTTAAGATCCTTGTAAATAATTTAAAACCACTAAAAATAAAAACCAAGGACTCCAAGTCCCCACTTTGGGATCTGGGGGCTAAAAGAGACGATTCTGAGTTTAGATGTTGGCTCCAAAACGTGCCCCAGACTTCGTGCTGGAACATACCCGAAAAAGGCAGCCCTTCCAGGGAGAAGGAATCGGGCACGGAGGACGCCGCACCGGGGACCTGGCGGGCCAGCTCTGCCGCGTTCGTTCTTCCCATTCCCACTCGGAAAGGGCCGCTTGGTCTTCGCTGAGCAATCTCCTAATTGTTCAGGTAACGCTACCGCTCGTCGTCAGGGAGAGCGGCTGGCACCAGGGCGTCATCACAGAGCAGCAACGTGAATGTTTATTGCTCTTAAATTAATCCACTTTTTGATTTAGCATATCACGCCGGCACGGCAAGCAGAACGGCGTGGGAGTGAAGGATTTGTTTGGGGCTGTTGGGCCCTTCGAGCAGGTGAACAGGACGCCATCCAATGACACTGGCTGTGCAGCATCTTTTTCTAGAAGCCCAGAGAAGGCACAACTCGCTCAGTGGCACCCCACAGCCCGCCATCAGGCTCGGGGGCTCGCCGAGCACAGGCATGAGGATCCGACAGCCTGCCACGACACCGCGGCGCCCATTCTCCCCGACTCCCTCGGTCGCCATTTTAGGCACAATCCACCTGCCACCAGGTGAACGAGCAACTCCCAGGCGTCCCAGCAGCCTGGTGCTCCCCCCAGGCAGGGGCTCGAGGAAGGTCACCACCCCGCCCGACACCCCACCTGCCATGAGGGAGCACGCGTGGGAACACGGGACGGCTGCGCCAAGCCAACACAGAAGGGCCTTTCGGAAATACGACTACCTTGGAAGCAAACACGAGAGGCCGAAAATACACATGAAAGGGAAGAAAATTCGGTTGTTCAAAGTCCTTAACTGTGAATATCAGGAATCTTCTGGGTTATAGGCGCCACTCGCGTTTGAAACGCCCCCCACTCACTACGCGCCGCATCTCGGCTCCCGACTCCTTGACCGCGCTAACGCATCCTGTGGGTTACGCCAACAGTTCCGTACTGGCCGGCAGTGACCTTCTGCATGATTTCTGGGTATTTCTTACTCGTGTGACAAGGTCATCCTCGGGTCCTGATGTTACTGACCACAACAGTGATGTCTTCTTTTAAACACAGAACTTGGTCCCTTGGAGACACTTCACTGTCACCGGGAATCTCATCTCAAGCGTGCCGGGCTGCTGTTCCCAAATCCACCAGCACATGTTAGCAGACTGCACACCCCCCTCGCCCAGATCCCCTAGCAACTGCATCCTGGCGCCTCACATTTTAATTCTTTTGGTTATGATTCATGGTGCCATCTGTGGACAGATAATGAGAGACAATAATCCGAGAATAGCTTTCGGGTGTTTGTGCGGCGGGTTTCAGCACCGGCGCTTCCAAGTTACGGAGGGGACGTGCCGCACCAGGATGTGCCTCCCCCCTCCACCCATGGCCCACATGCGACCCAGCAAGGTCGGCTAGCAGGTCTCTGCTCAGCACACCTGGTGACATCCTGCCTCCAGCTGTCCTCAAACTCCCAAGGACAACTAGAGCGTGGCTGCCGAGTCCCAGAGAAGGTTAAAGGCAACTAATGTAAGAAGAGAGAAGACACGGGCGCACCCCACACGAGGGCCTCCCCTCCCCTCCCTGCTGGGTGGGGAGAAAGGATACCCCTGTGGGGCTGCTTGCACCTGGGGAGTAGAAAGTTGCTCTGTTCCTTGTGAGATCAAGGTCATGCTTTAAAGACTTCTGGGCTGCTTGACTAATGACACTCAAGGAGAACATCACTTTTCCTGTTTTATAAACTCTGGCATGTGTCCTCATGACCCCTTTTATTCCAGAACATACCCCTGGCTATCCTTGGACACAGACGTGTGTTTCCGTACACTACCTGCCCTCACGGCGACACTCACCACCGGCTGGCATCACCTTTCTCTGCTCTCTGGGAGCGGCACATGCCGAGGGAGGTCCACATGTCTTCTGCAGGAAAGGACCAGAGAAGCTTGAGTGCTGACTGACACCCCTCAGTGCTTTGCCCGAAGCCCTTGTGCACTGAGGCTGTGCCTTCCCGTCAGTCCCGGGGGATAAATGACCTTCTTGGCCACTCCTGCCCTTTGCAGGGAGGCAGAGTTGAGACTCAGGCCCCATATGACATTTTGTGCTGGGTCCAACACTCAGGGGAGCTGTCCTGGGGAAAGGTCCGGGAACCTGGGAACAGCCCGGAAGCGGCAGGGTGGGAGCCAGCGCAGAGCGGCCCCTTCACGCCCACCTGCTGACCTGTCCTGTGGCCACAGAGTGGACAGAGGCATGAGGTGCTCTCAGCACGTCCCCAGTGCGAGGCTGGCAGAGAGAGGAAGCGCCAAGTCCTAGCACCGACTGCTGGCATGCACACCTCCCGCCACCCTTTCGTGTGGTAGCACAGCAGCCTTCAGAAATTATTTCCAGAATTCTAATGGAGCATGATTCACTGGAAAGAGGACAATGATATAATTATCCACCTGTGTCACTTAAACGGCAAGAAGCACCCCCTACCCGCCCTACAGCTGGCACGGCATGCAGCTCCTCCCTGCCGTCTGAAGGGAGATTTGTGAAACGCTGATGCGACTCCAGGGTCTCTCTCCTCAAAGCTTGCAGATGTGAGCACCCAGGTATGAGCAGCCTGGGGGAGGGTGAGCCAGGACCACACGGAGCCCCACTGGGTGCCGGTGCCGCACGCACACTCTCCTCCCTCGGTAAGCAGACACGTCGTTTCTCAGCGTCCACGGTACCTGGAACCTGAGGCCAGGTATGTGCGCGTGGGGGGTCAGGGTTGGGGGAGGCTCGAGACACCAGGCCATTACCTTGGGGCGCTATGCTTAATTTTTATTAGGAAACAAAAAATGGAAAAGTGAGGCGAGAAGAGGGAAAGTGACCAAGACAAGCCACCGTGCAGGGGGGCAGTGAGCTGCTTTGAGAGGAGGGGACAAGCCAGCGCCAGCCCTGTGGACAGCCCAACATCCCAGCCTGCTCCAAACGAGACACAGGTAAAGTTGCCCCCAGGTGTCAAAAGGCTGCCAGGTGAACATCTCAAGCCAGCCCACATTTTAAATTATTTTATTGTGAGAACCTGACCCAGGAAAGAAAAGCAACTGCTATAAAACAGGCCACCCATAGACTCTCCTAACAGGGCTCCTGCATCAGCTACACAGATGTAAGTCACACGGTCCCTAATGAATAGTCACGGCTGTCCCCCTCTGCGGAGAGAAGCTGATCGGTGCCAACCTTATCGATACGATGGTGCCCCAGGATCACAAGGTCACCAACCACCCACTCTTAGTCTCATCTTCAATGCTGGGTGCAGCCCAGGTGGCTCTGCCAACCCAAGAGTAACTGGGAGAAAATGTGCCAAAGTCCAGGAGGAGATCTTTTAATTGATTTTCCTAAATTGACAAATAAAAACAGCATATATTGATGCTGTACGACATGGTGTTTTGAAATATGTATACACTGTGGGATGGCTAAATCGAGCTAATTAACACACGCATTTCCTCGCATACTTACCATTTTGTGTGCTGAGAACACTTAAAATCTACTGTCTCAGCGATGTTCAAGCACATAATACATTGTCGTAAACTGTAGTCACCATCCGGAGCAGACCTCTTGAAGTTACTCCTCCTGTCGCACTGAAATTTTGTATCCTTTGACCACATGTCCCCACCCCCAAACCCTCCCCGCCACTGTTCTACTCTCTGCTTCTGTGAGTTCGACTTTTTAAGATCCCACAGACACATGAGATGACGTGGTGTTTGTGCCTGACCTACTCTGTTTAACATTATGTCCTCTGGGTTCATTAAACAACAGCAACCCACCAAAACTTGGTAACTGGCAGTTTCCAGAGCTGCAGAGACGACAACGTAAGGCTTCGAGTCCCAGATTCAAGTTTTCTCGCTGTGTTGTTTTGGTCATGTTACTTAACATCTCTGAGCCTCAGTTTCCTCATTTGTAAACAGAGGTAATCACAGACCCCACCCCCTAGGTATTTTGTCAATTAAAGTGAGATAAAGCATATAGCATAATTTGTACTGTCTCCTGACATACAAGCTCTTAATAAAAGGGCAGCTACTATGATAATTATTATTTTTTAAAAGCACTTTTTATAAACAATAGAAAGATTTATTTTAAAAATTATTATCCACGGCGAAGGAAGAGAATGGAATGGAAAGGAGAGAGAGAAGGCTGGACTTCTTTGTGTGTAACACGGTTTACAG
The DNA here is from genome assembly GCA_004363605.1 of Indri indri. Classification (NCBI taxonomy): domain Eukaryota; kingdom Metazoa; phylum Chordata; class Mammalia; order Primates; family Indriidae; genus Indri; species Indri indri. The sequence continues at coordinate 19,388 of RJWJ010011231.1, forward strand.
ATTTGACTTTAGAATAATGCAAACATGTTATATAATTATAAATCCAAATTAAAAATTAAAATAGCAATCATTAAAAATCAAAAATGAAATTAAACAAATGAACCTAAATGCATATATAGCCACTGGCATAAACAAATAGAGAGAAATTATTCCAAATGACTTTCAAATGCAGTGATTTAATCGCACAGCCCTAATGGGGTCTACTCCAATGACAAAACATAACCACAAACAAAAATCTGAAACCATTTCAGCATCGTATTGCTGTGGAAGTATTGGCACTATTATTTGGAGAATTCTGTGTGTGCGTGGTAGAATAATAAACCAAGATTAGAGTGATGTTGCTCATTGAAAGCTGAGGGTTTTAGCGCGGTTGAAAGACACAGACATTAAGATCAAGAAGGGTAAATAAAAACATCCCGAATCACAGCAGGTGACTTCAATATGACTTATGATGTATAATATCTTTAAAATAAGCCCCCCTTGTACTTACACGTGGCCCCTAAACACCAGTTTCCACAAAATGAAACCAGACTTCCCTGGAAAAATGGCTGATTCCATGTTCGAGACAAGAAATTTATTAGAGAAGCATGAAATGTCTTGCCATGCCAGAAAATCAGCAAGCCATCAGTGACCGTGAGGTCATGTCAAAAGGGCTTGGGAAACAATCCAAATGAGCATCCACTGGGCACAGATGAAGTAGCTTGAGGCAGACGAAGGCTCCCCCCAGGAAGAGAATAAGCAAACCAAACCACGCCTGTCTTCAAGGCATCAGGGAAGCCACAGGAGGTGCCAAGGTTTTGGAAGGGGACGGCTGTCAAGGGAGAGCTGGCATTCCAGAGCCACTGCTCAGAGCCCTGGGATCGCACCAGGGAAAGGGCTGAGAACTGGTCCTCAGGCCTTGGGACAACCCCTCCCGCTAGGTGCGGAGAAATCACGGGAGTTTCTGGCAGTCAGGAAGGGCTCCTGAGGTGGAAACTGCAGACCCGAAGGGCTGGTAGTCTGGGTGGGGGAGAGGAGTGGAAGGGAGGCTTCTCCTTCAAGACATTCGCTGGATGCTGAAACTCACAGGGGCAGAAGGAAGCAAAAGCTAAGCATCAGAATGGAGAGCGGGACCTTCCAGGGAGAGGCACCCTGGTGAGCACGCCAAGCTCTCATTCTAGAGGGAAAGGAGAACTGGAGGCCGAATGAGTCCTCTCAAATCTACAACCCAGCCCTGACTCAGCTCGGTCTCTGACCACATTGAGTGACAAGCCCCCACTCTATCTATCTAGCCGAAGAAAGGTGATCTTCTCGGAGAGAAAATAACATTATCTAGAGTCTCCATAATTTTTAAAATATATGCAATGCCTGACAGTCCAGGAACAGTAACTAGTCATTCCCAGAGACAGCACCATGTGTTGGGAAACAAACAGAAAAATCAGTCAATAGCCATAGATTCATGGATGAACCAGATATTAGAGTCAGAAGCCAAGAAATGTAAAATAATAAAAATGTTCAAGATAGTAAAGGAAAAACTGGAGGAAATAGCTGAAAAGATGGAGATTTTCACCAAAAAATTGAAATGCAGAATAAAAGAATCAGCTGTAAATATCATAGCTTAAAATCCAGTATCTACAATTAAAGACCTAAAAGGTAGGTTTAAGATCTGATTACATATAGAAGACGGATAAAGAAATCGGAAATGGGTCAATAAAGAGTATACAATCTGAAGAAGAGAGGTGAAAAAAGAACGGAAAATACAGAAAGTACACAAAAGACACATGGAAAGGCTCTAACACATGTGTGATTAGAATCCTAGAAGGTGAGAAGATGAAAAACAGAGAAGTACAATTTACACTAAGCCTAAACTTGCGCTGGGCCCACTCAAAGAAACAGTATACACAAAATAAAAAGAAAAAAAATAAATTAAGCCCAAACCAATAAAACATGTAAACCCATGGACTCAAAAGGTTCTATGAATCTCAAGCAAGATAAACACAGGAAAAAGCACATCTAGGCACACACATACTGAAAACCAGGGACAAAGAGAAAATTTCTAACGCAGCCACAGCAAATGCCATTATCCACGATTCCACTGACGGGTGTCCCTCAAAAGAAACTAGGGGAGTGAGACGACAAGGAAAAAAGATAACTACCAATCTAGAATCCATACCTAACAAAAATATTCTCCCAATAATAAAGCTAAATAAAGGCATTTTCAGAAAAATCAAACCAGAGAATCTATCAACACCAGCATGAATTGTAAAAAGGACTTCTAGCAAAAGAAAATTGATCCCATAAAAACTTCAGGAAGGAATAAAAAGCAAACGGAAAATAAACGTGCAAGCCACATAGGGCACCGAAATGTACTGGTGAGTTTCTAAACGTGCCGCCAAAGCCGGGGAACGCAGGGGGAAAGCTGACCAGGTGATGTAAAAATAAATAAAATACGACAATATTTTCTATGCTTTACAAAACTCTAAGCAAAGCTACAAGAAAGGAGATAAATTGGAAAGAGCCCCACACATCTGTAACCTATGACTGATAAGAGCTACACAACCTGTTATACTGTTGTAAACGTACAACAAAGAGACCCAAACTTTAACCCCAAACAGGCAAAATCCAACCGGCGATTTCCATGCCAGGGGGCCATGGATGGTAAAACCACCAAGTGTCAGGAGGAAGGGAAGGGTCTGCAGCTGTGTGTCGAGGAGGGGGTGATGAGAGCCGAGGAGCCCCCTGTCTTCCTGCACATGGGGAGAGTGGTTCCCCTCCACAGAGACTGCCCGATCCTCAGCTCGAGCCTGCATCCCGAGCGCCAGCATCGTCGTCTTAGCCCGACTAGCCTGATTAGGCAGCGGCTCCTCCCTGCCAGCTGCTGGCATCCAGCCTACAAGGACGCAGACCTGCCAGTCACTGCCCAAGGACCGTTCACCGGGTCCCTCGTGAGACACGGCAGTGATCCTTGTGCCTACCCCGGTGAGGCAGGAGACAGGAGGACAGCCAACTCGCTACCTGGACACAAACATCCTCACAGGGAAAGCCAGGTACTGGGTGCTGTCTGGAAACGCTTGTTTTTCAAATGCGCCAGACTCAGTATTCCTTCCGCCACTCCCCCGCCAAGCCCTGTGCTGTTTCCAGAGTCCCCAAGAACCCTGCTGATCACGTAGATCCCGATCGGTCAGACCCGTTGGAGGGAGAGGCGCCCTGGAACAGGTCTCTCTGTGGACGAGAGCCAGGTCCACGGTCCGGGGGAGGTGCTGCACCCGAGTCTCGCCTGTGTCACGCTCCCCCAGGCCCAGGTGTGTGAGCCTCACACCCGGTGGCTCTTTCCAAGGCCCTGCGAAACGGTGGGGTTGAAGGGAAGCCTAAGCCCCTACCTCATACTTTCTGTAAAAAGACTTTTACACTTTAATTACTTCATTTAAGCACCACAAAATTCATAAGAGGAATGGGGCTTATTTGAGGGAAAAGAAAGAAGGAAAAGCTATGCAGACAGCCCAGGGCCGGCCACTTCCAGGACAGAGCAAGAATGAACCTGCTGACTTCACGTCTGAAGCGTCTTCCACTCTATCGAGTGGTTTCCGTGGGGCAGCCAAACCCAACGTCACATCCAAGCAGACGTGGAGATAGACGGCTTGTGGTTCTCAGAGACCACCTTTTTTCTCACTTGAGATTCGAGCCTGAGTGTGCTGGATGTCACTTCTCTTTCCTGTTCTATTTTCCTTCTGAGTTTGAGGCTTCGAGTGCCATCGCCACATGGGAAGGCTGCATCTCCCTTGCAAACGGCTCCCGTAACGAACAATGCTTAAGTCCAGCTACGTCCTCCCCAGAACTCAGTGCTTCGAGGACAGGTAGCGTCTCCTACCGTTTCCGTTATCTGGGCTCTGCCCACTCCTACGAGTATGACTGGAGCCTCCCTCCCCACCACCCTTCTGGCTCACAGGAGGCCAGATTTACACTCCTTTGCTCGCTAGAGAACGTCACGCTAAGCTTTCCGCATCAACTGGTCAGGAAACATGCGAAGCCAGATGCGCTATCCACAACCGTCTGCGGCACAGAGGGGACAGCGTGTGGGGGTTTCCCAGGGGGCTGCTTTATAGCCACATGAGTCAGCAGCCCTTACCCGTTTCTGAAAGCTGAAGCAGTTCCCATGTGTTTAAGAAAGCAATGGTTAAATACAAGCCTCATTTCATCAGCCACCTTATGGAATAAATATTTCAATGATACCCCGCTACGTTGACTCTGAGCTAAGAAAAACACGCATTTTTATTAAACACTACCCACCGAAGTCAAGGAAGCCCCATTAATTCCTGCAGATGAGGTGCCTGATAGCAGTAGGTACCGCCCAGAAACCAAGCTGTTTAGTAAGGAAGTGACGTGTCCACGGAACGTGTCCTTTAGTCCCCCCGCCCCCACCCCGTGCCTGCTGCCCCGCCCCGCGCATCTGCGATCAACGCCAAGCAGAAATGCACCTGCGCAAAAGCCAGACACTCAAACCCTCGAAGAGGAAATGTGTGAGGCAAACCATTCCTACCTCAGAGCCTCACACGTTTGTCAGGGTTGAAATATAAAAGCAAACCCAGCAGCACGACTGGCTTCTGGCCTACCCTAGCGGGAAGAAAAGCCAATTCGCACGGGGCGAGCCTACTGGACGTTACGTGAACAAGAACTCGAGGGCCTCCCCTGCTTGCTTTGCGAGGCGCGCACAGCTCTAGCTTCGTCCTGCCCAGGCACGCACACACAGGTGGCTCTCGTTTTCCACGTGGTTACATTCTGCAAAACTGCCACAAACACCAGGTCAGTGAATAGAGAGCTGTCGCTCCTAGAAGGAATGAGGGGTTAGGCTCCCGCGTGCCTCTGGTCACAGCGTTTTAATCAATCGATCAACACATGACCTGCTTTTATGTATGTTTCTGTTTAAAGACACCTTACTTAATACATATCGTTGACTCACGAACATCGCACTCAGAGCCAACACGCCTCATGCCCGAATGAAGCTTCTGTAACACACGCTTTCTCCGTAGGGCACGTCACAGCCTCCGTGCGCTTAGGAACACTAGAGGGCATTTCAGCATTGCAACAGGGGCCATTTTCTACAGCAAAATCACCGACAAAACACGCGAAAATTACAAAACCATGGCGCTCGGTAGATTGCGAAAGGACGCTTGTTTATAACACAAGAGCTGAAACAAGAAAGCAGAGTGGCACCCTGTTCAACCTCAGCGGGAAATCTGCAAGGTGGATGCCTCAAATTTTCCACCACTCTGCATAACTGCAAATGACCTCAAAAGTGTGAGTTTTTACTTCAGTGTTACAAATAAATCTCAGCGAGGTGGGCAGATCCACAAATGCAGACTCTGCGGATAATGAAGACAGATCATAGTGGGTGCCAGTCTGACCCACTCTAGCCAAAGGAGGCCTCCGACCCTTACTTTCTACCATTAATCACTGACTTCTCGTCCGTCTCCGGGTTGGTCCCCCCACTGCTTAAAACAGCAGGGCCAGGCCCAGTGATCAGCATCTCTGTTGCGTGACCCGGTAGGAAAAGGACACCAGGCAGGCACATGTCATACGCTTGTTAAGGCATCTCAATATGTTTGCTTCTTTGTTTAAAAAAAAGTAAGGGCCTACCACCGTAAGAAATAGACTCAAAAGAAACACAGGGAGACAAAAGATTCTTTGTATCTATTTTATAAACAATAATACCTCCCGTAGTGTTCACATAAATAAGAATCTCTGAACGCAGAGTCTGAATTCCGTTTAAATATTCATGAAGCTTCTGAACTCTACCTCCAGAAAAGATCTCACAGTTAAACATTCCGTGTATGCCACCCTCTTGCTATGCACCCAGGGCATTTCACTGCCTGGAACGACGGACTCGAGAGCCGTCACAGGTGGGGGGAGTGAGATTGTTTTGCGTGACCAAGGATGGGGTGACAAGGGAGGGAGTGGGCAAGACAATGCAAGGAAGAGACCAGACAGCAGGCCACCCGGAGAAGTAATGAGTTCCCCATCTCCACAGGCAATCAAGCAAAGGAGGAAGAGATCTTAAGGAGATTGCAGTTCCCATTAAGGCACAGGAGGGGCCCAGGTGCTCTTCCAGCCTGTGATGGTTCGCTTTATGTGTCAACTTGACTGAGCGCCAGGGTGTCCAGACTAAACCATTATTTCTGGGTGCATCTGTTGGGTGTTTTGGGATGAGACCAGTATTGAAGCGGTGGGCTCTGTAAAGCCGACGGCCCTCCGCAACATGGTGGGGGGGCCTCACCCCCGCCCTGGAGGGCCTGAGTCGCATAAAAGGCAGAAGAACGGGACGCCTCCGGGTGGCTGCCCGAGCTGGAACACGGGTCTTCTTCTGGGTTTGTGCTGGGATTTATGTCACTGGCTGTCCTGGGTCCCCCACTTGCAGATGGCAGATTGTGGAACTTCTCAGCCTTTGCGATGACATGAGCCAATTTCGTATAATAAATCTGTGTACACATACACACACACACACACACACACACACACGTATCTTGCTGGTTCTGTTTCTCTAGAGAACCCTGATACAAGGCCTTTCCACACAACCTGCATGCCCTGGCACTCAGTGGACGAGGCACTGTGACCCACACCTGCTCCCACGTGCGGAGACGGCCCGGGAATCCCAGTGCTGCCCCTTCCACCACCGTGTCCCAAAGGTGTCTAGAAGGAAAGGCTGTCTGCCTGGAGGGCCAGTTGAGGCCAGAGGTCTGAGACAGCTGCTCAACCCACCGCGAAGCCTAATCCGGGGCACAGATCAAGGGCTGCCGGGACAGTCCTGAGGTGTGCTCGCTGACGGGCAGGCAGAGTGCAGTTGCCAGGGCAACCCCGCCCCACAAAGGGCCCTCCAGGGAATGGTGGGCAAGCGTCTGCTGCTCGCATTTGTCTGAGCACGAGCTGGGGCACGGGGTTCTGGAATGGAGGGAAAGCTCACAGCACTGGGTAAAGGCATTTTTTTCAAAGCTGATCCCCAGGGGGAGAGAAGACCAGGTGGGGGCCCGGGGTGCTCTCCCCGGAAGGGGAACCGGCCCCTCCAACAGGATCCACGGGGCAGAATCAGGACAAGGGAGGAAAAAATTGCAAGAGTGGCAAGACATGAGCCCTGGCACAGGTGGGTAGTGCTGGCAGGGAAGGCTGGCCCACGACCCTGACCCTGGCCCTGACCCTGCGCCTGGACAGGGAGCGGGTCCACCTGCAACCTCTGTGCCAAGCTCAGGCCGGAGAGGGGAGCCAGAAAGACGTGAAAACTGAAGAATGGAATGGGGTGACCCGAAAGTGAGCCCTGGTCTTTCCTGGAGGGTGGGGCTGGCAGAACCGGGGAGCGGGCCAACGTTCCTGCAGAACACAGATGTGCAGCAGCTCAGAGACGGGACGTGGAAAGAGGGGGCGGGGAGGGAGCTTCCCAGTTCAACAAAAGAAGAAATGACATCCACGGGGCAGGGAGGAGCGACGTGTTCAAGGGCTCGTCATTTCCTTAATCTTCTCTAGCGCGAGTTCAAGGGCTCGTCATTTCCTTAATCTTCTCTAGCGCGAGTTCCAGAATCTGTACCCATCGTCACCAGTCGCCGGCTGTGCTTGCATCACAGCAGGGAAGTATGTTTTTGCAGAAAAGCCTGAGGAACGGCAGGAGACATGGACGCCTGGGTCTGGACGTGGCTCTCTGTGGCTACGCACCCTGCACGCCGTTTCCTCTTGCGTGAAGCGGGGATAATAATTGGGACCCACCTCATGGGGCAGCTGTGCAGATTCAGCGACTCGGACATAAGGACCAGCTCCCCGTGGCTGCTGTAACTGACCACAAGCGCAGTGGTGTGGACCATGCGATTATTCTCTTACAGTTCTGCCTTCCTCTTGCAAGGACCCTGCGGTCACGTGGGGCCCACTCAGACGGCCAGGATGACCTCCCCGCTCCTCACATCTGCAGCGTCCCTTTTGCCACGTAGGGTCACCTCTGCACAGGTTGGGGGATCAGGATGCAGACTGTCGGGGGAGGCACCGTCCCAGCAACCACGACATGGAAAGCCGCCAGATCCCAGCTGGCTACAGAGACGTGAGCTGTAAATGCCACATACGGTCACCACGGTGACAACAGCGACATGGACACAGATGCGCACGGGCGCTGGGGTGAGCAAACCGCCCCTCCGTAGAAAGGCAGAGGGAAACGCTGTCGGCTTTGAGGACCACACGGTCTGGATCACAGCTCCTCCACTCTGCTGTCACCGCACGGACGCCACGCGCGCGAGTGGGCACAGCCGTGCCCCAGCGAAACCTTGCTTAAAAGGTAAGTGGGCCCCTCGTGGCCCTATTTTGCTAACCCCGATGCAGAGTGTTTCCTTGGTTCCATTCATTCGACCTCTCCCTGGACAAGGGTCAGCCCTGCCCACTGCCCTGTGGCCAGCAGGGCCTCCCTAGGGAAGGAAGGTGTCCGTCCCACCCCACGATGGCAGGCTCTGCCCGCATTCTGCTCCCTCTGCCCAGAGAAAAGTGACGTCTCCTTCCAGCTGGATCCTCAGACAGAGAGGAGACTGAGGCCAAGCCACAGCCGACCTTTAGACATAGTCACCAGACGGCCAGAAGGCACTGTGGGGGGTGGGGATGTTTGTTTGTTACCACGCGCAACCTAGCCTCAGCTGACCAATGCAAATGTCAGTCATCGTTACCGTATTTATTGTTTTAACGTTATTATGGTTTTTTCTCTGTTACCCCACCTGGCCGATGTGGGACCCTGAATCTAAGCCACTCCCAGGTGACTGCCAGATGTGGGGTGGGGGTAACTGGCCTCAGGAGCTGATCTTGCAAACATAAACGCATTTTCTAACAGCAAGAAAGTGCAGACACCATCGACGGATACGTGGACACAGAACATGTGGCAGGTCATACTATGGGATGTTGTTCGGCCACACAAGGGACTAAAGCACTGGGACACGCTACCACATGGATGAAATTGAAAACATGATGCTCAGTGAAAGAAGCCACACACGGACAGCCACGTATTGTGGGCTTCTATTCATATGAAATGTGCAGAAGAGGAAACCCACAGGGACAGAGGCAGGCTTGCAGCTGCCAGGGGCTGGGGGCAGGGGCTTAGGGGGATGACAGCCTAAGGGTTTCCTTTAGAGGTGATGAAAATGGTCTAAAATTGGCTAAGGTGATGGCCGCACTATTCGATTGTACTAAAAACCACCAGAGTGTATGTGTTAAAGGGGTGGATTGTGTGGGATATGGAATATCTCAATAAAGCAGTTTTTAAAAAAAGACAGCACGGAGCACTGGGAAACCGAAGACGGGTGCGTCCACCTCCCCACTCCCACATGGCCCTCGGCTGCTGGTCAGAGCTGTGGGCTCGGCCACAGCAAGTCAGGACACGGCAAACCGAAGATGCCACATTATCGCCCGGCTTCATGCTCCGTCTCCCGGTGGTGACATCGTCCACGGTCACCAGGGTCATCTTTAAGAGGAGAAAGAGAAGGTGTCTTGATGCCAAAGAGAGATCGTTCCCTGACGACACCAAGGTGCTGGTGCCATAGTCCATCGCTGCAGTGAGCTCCCGAATTTCAGAGCCTCTGCCTGTTGCTTAATCTCTTTTGCACAAACACACCCTGGCAACGACCTTTATTATTTTTCAAAGTGAAAATCATCCTCATAACATGTTTGAAAGAGAAAGAAAAACATCATCCATTTTGAAGCCTGCAGAAATCTTGCAATTCAAGATTAGCATAACAAATATTTTTTAAAGAAACTCTGAAAGAGTCTCTATGTGCAATATTTATTACCAATTTCCATAAGCCCACTCTAAACTTCTCTGAATTACCATAATCTCTATGGCAAGGCATCTTCCATTGGAAAGGGTAGAAACGTCTTTTTTAAGCTGAAACTGTGATCTTCTTAGAAGAAAAGAAAACATTTTGCAGACATCTGGTTCTGGACAAAAGCGTTGCTTCTGCCTTAGCGATGGAAATCCACCACTTGGAAATTTGAACTAAAACAAAGTTCCCTGGAGGAAACAAAGGCATTGTCTCTAATGAGAGCTACAGGAAATATTAATTTCCAGATGCACCCGTTTTTATCTTAAAACCCCGGGCTGTATGAAGCGAGGCCTCATCTTAGACACTCAGGGAACCAGGAGGAGCGAGGGATCTTCAAAGCCCATCAGCAGCAGGACAGCCGGGCTCTGCAGGGTCAACGCGTGCTGTGTCCCCGCTGGGGGGAAGTGGACACAGAGAAACCATCCAGACGACCAGCAGATCCAGGTCCCCAAGGTTTCAGGCTAATTCCCAGGAAACCATCTCTGTTTTCCGAAGATTAGAGCCACTTTTCCAAGTCAGGTCTCCAGGTCACGCCTTCCCATGCTGTGAGCAGGAATCCACTCACAAGTGTGCGGTCCTCTGCAAGCACTGACCAAAGCACAGGTCAAAGGCAGCGGCGAGGTAGCCGGGACTCAAAGACCCCGTGGGGGACCACCCGCTGGGGCAGGGGTCTCAACTACTTCACCTCCTTCGGCTCATACCCGCCTTGCAACACTGTCCTGGTGGTTGCCACAGAAACAAAAGCTATTTAAAAACACACAGCACGCCACCTCACACGCATTAGGATGGCTACATAAAGAAAAAGAAAAGGATGTGGAGAAACTAGAATCCTTGCACACCGTTGGGAGGAATGTGAAACGGTGTAGCTGCTACGGAAAACAGCGTGGCAGTGCCTTCAAAGTTGAGAACAGAATTACCCCGTGATCCGGTAATTCCACCTCTGCGTATGTATTCCAAAGAATTGACAGCAGGGACTCAGAGAGATATTTGCACACCCATGTCCACAGCGGCATCATTGCCAGTAGCCAACAGGTGGAAGCCAACCAAGTGTCCATCACATCGATGGATGGACGGACAGACAAAACGTGATCTAGCCACGCAATGGAAAGTTGCTCTGCCTTAGCAAGGACGGAAATCCTGACACACGCTACAACACGGATGAACCCTGAGGACGTCGTGCTGAGTGAAATAAGCCAGGCACGAAGGGACACATGCTGTATGAGGTCCCTGGAGGTGTCAAACCACAGAGACAGAAAGCAGAGTGGTGGTGCCAGGGCTGGGGGAGGGGCAGGGGAGCCAGTGTTTGACGGGGACAGAGTTTCAGTCTGGGAAGATGAGAAAGTTCTAGAGACGGGTGGTGGTGATGGTTTCACAACAATGTGAATGTGCTCAATGCCAATGTACCGTGCACTTAGAAATGGTTAAAATGGTAAGTTTTATGTTAAGTGCATTTTACCGCAGTTGAAAATAAATCTGAATTTCTAAATTCCCTTGATAAGCAGGAAGATCTGGCAACAATGGGTATGTGTATTTATAGCAATTTTTAGAAAAGCAACAACAGCAATACAAACATCACATTAAAACCAGGCGGTCACTTCTTACTGCAAAGCCAGAATCCGTCCCCAGCCGTCCACGCCCCACGGGACTGGCCCGTGCAGCTGGCCAGCCTCCCCTCCCCGGCCTCAGGCTCGCTCCGCTTCCCAAACAGACCCGCCCTGGGTGTGGGGCGCGCTTCAAACACAGGGGTCCCTGCCTCAGAAGCAACCCTTCCCCTCCCCTTCCTGCTGCAGGGCGAGTTCCTCTTCCAGAAGTCAAATGAAATGTGCTCCCCAGGAAGCCTGCTGGGTCCCTAAGTCCCCCCAGATACGCTGACATTCATCACACTCGTGACAACCGAATTCCATCAAATCTGAGCCATCAGCAATTAAGGATGCTCGTTGTTTTATGTACTTAATGATAGAAAAGCTGCCAATAAACTTTCAAATACTATTGATTATAACATAAATGTGAGAGAGGGGCCCTTAGGATAGATGAAACACAGCATGAATTAAGTAATTAGCAGTGTGCTTTTTCCTGCGGGAGGCCAGTGTGGGCATCCCGTGAGAGCAGGGACCCTGTCACTGGGGACCTTGTCACTGCAGAACGTCCTGTCACGAGGATTCCGATAAACGGTTGTTGAGTGGTGGAAGAACCAGGAACCTCAGATAACAGGCGTGGCCAGGTGTGGAACCAGCAGGCCAGGTGAGGAAACCCACCAGGGTGTAGCATCCAGAAAAGTCCTGAGAGGTCCCTTGGGCTTTCTAGCGCTCCAAAGGGGACCTTGTGAGAGCCCACTGATGCTTGGGAACTGGACGGCAGAGTGGAAGCCTAAAGGTGTCCCCCACCCACATGCCAGGCCCATGACCACAGTGATTCATCCTCAACGCTGATGGAGTAATGATCCCAATGGTCACAAGAGCGCCCAAGAGGGCAGAACCACCCCTGTTTAACAGACGGGGGATCTGAGGCACAGAGAAGTTACCAAGGAGACAGCTGGTCCAACTTAGCAGGGTCAGTCATTTCAACAATTGGGTTTAACTTCTAGATTTCGCTCTTTTCTTGAACCGCCTGCATTTGGCCAGGGACCATGATACAAGCCAAAGCGACGGAGCAGCAGCGTGCGGCGGGCCGGGGCAGGCTCTGTGCTAGCTGCCCTACTTATATTCTCGGTGACAGTTAAATGGCTGTGCCCATGACAGCAATCCCCTTACCCATGGTTTCAGTTGCCCACAGTCAATTGCAGTTCAAAAATACAAATAAAAAATTCCAGAAAGAAATAATTCCTGAGTTTTAAATTGCGTGCCTTTGTCAGCTGTGTGAAATCTCACGCTGTCTCACTCTGTCCTGCCTGGATGTGACTCATCCCTTCATCCAGCGCATATCCACGCGGCCCACTCGCTAGTCGCTTAGCAGCCGTCTAAGTTATCAGATCAAAAAACACATAGTACAGTTTATATGTGTAGGGTTCAGTTTCAGGCATCCACTGGGCGTCTTGGAACATATCCCCTCGGACCGGCAGGGACTATGATACTCCCATTTTGCAGGCAGAAGAATCGAGTCTTAAGTTAGAAACTGGCCCCAATCACGTGGTCAGCTAGCGGTGAAAGCAAGAGTGACCGCCAGGCCGCTAGGTTCAAGGCCCTGCTGAGCTATCTGGAATCCATCTCAGGAGGTCACTCACTATGGGTCACGCTGATCTTTCTAACACCTGAAAACCTCCTAAAACCACAACCAATTCTATTCTGTCTGGACATGAGCTCTTCCCTGACCCTGGATCCTTTTATTTATTTACTTCATCAGCAAACACGCCCCCTATGTGCCCGGCCCCGAGCTGGGGGGCCGACTTTCATGAGCAGACGAACAAAACAGACTCTGTCCTAACTAATAGACACTTTCCAAGACCAGAAAGGCCTCCTCCAAGAGAAGGCAGCTTGGGAATGTTGTCAAACTCCAGGTTTCAAAAAGCGGAACGAATCTTTGCCTCAAGTTCTGTCTTTGTAATGTTCCCAAGCACCTTACACTGCCCCCTGTACTGTGGGCTGTTCCCAACAGAGCGCGGATTTGGCGGCGCCCATCGCAGGCAGCCTGGGATTCACGTCCAACAGGAAGCCCCTCTCGCCTCCACCCAGCCCAGCAGCACCGGCTCGAGTGCGGTGGTTGCCGCCTTTGGATCCCAGCGGCTGAGGTCTCGCACTGACTGAAGTCAATTTGGCCTTATTCATGTCACAGCTGTCGAGATTTCTCTCTTGAGTAAATATCATTTCTTAAATGCCAATTCTCTGGGGCTTATTCTCAAAACATTTAAAAGAATACATGAAGAAGAATCACAGTACTAAAACCAAATACTTGCAAAGCAACAGGCAAAAGAAGTAAGACCGTGTGTTCGTTCTGGCTACTGATTTCTCTATTTTGTCGACAGTTGTTTGGCCTCTGATAACCATGTCAGCAACCGAAACCCACACTTTGCACCAAGGGATCTGGTTCACCGGGGGCCAGGGCAGCCTGGCCTCCTGGACCCCGGCCCAAGCGCCCCCTCGGGGTGCCCGACAGGCCCCCTAAGGAAAGGCCAGAGACTGACCAAGGGGAAACATCTGAACACCCCAAATGGTGGGCAAAGCACTCGGTGCCGACCACAGTCCTCAGTGCCCGTGTCCTGGCGGGAGTGTCCTTCCTCCTTGGAACGGGCTGCTCAGCTCCCTTCCCTGAGATTCTCACCTGGTGTGACCTTTTCTGAAACGGTGCTGCCGGCTACTGCTTTTAAATTGGAAGACTGGGATTTGTACCATTTGTCACATACATCCATCCTGCCTCTACCCGGTTCTCCACGTGGACTCGAAACGTCCCTTGCCAGCCCCGGGGACAAGCTCAGCCGCTGTGCAGAGGGACTGTGGTTCTCATACAGTCACAGGATCGATACCGCTTGTGTCTGGAGGAAAAGCCGAAGAGTCGCGGACGAGCAGATGCACAGGTGCTCTCGAAACTCAAAGGAGAGGGCAGGACAGGTCCTCCCAGGGGAAGAGCAGTGAGGAACACGAAATTCTTTGAAAGTCCAAGGTCGCGTGGCAATAAGGAAAATGTCCAAAACAAAACCCCAAACCCTCTCACCGACGCTTCCCGGGCTGACCTTGCTGGGTACCACAGGGTCGGAGTGCCCCAATGAGACCCTCCCCCGAGATGGCCTTCAGATGGGGGATGGGTGACTGTGTCATCATCGGCTCCTGGAGTCTCCCAGACCCGACAACCTCCTGAGGACCCAGCAGTACAGTGTCCCCTCTGTGCTGTGCCTGGCACAGGTGCCCAGGAGCCGTCCTGCAAAGACCTTCCATGTGGTCAGACAGACCTGAAACCTGGCATGACAATGACCTAGTGACCTGCCCTAAGTGCCATCTCCTCATCTGTAAATGGAGACATCTACCTTCCACCAACTGGCGACCGTCGCACACTGAGCGCTCAGCAGGGCGTGGCCCTCGCAAGTGCTCCAGAGCTGCGAGTAGCCGCCACTGAATCGTATGTATTCCACGAGTCGAAAGTAACGGTAGCTACTCCCATGTTTCTGAGCACTTTACATTTTACATATATATGTATTAACTTTTCTTGAGGGGCAGAACATACAGGAAAAAAGGCTGACCTCAGAGAGAAAATATCTCGTCTGGGTGGAGTCCCTGTTTACTCAGCAATTGCCTGTGTTTTGAAGAACACAAACCTGCTCAGATGGGCTCGACCAAAAAGGCAGTATTTTGAGGGGAATCTCATGAAAACCGAGCACAGGGTATGTGGCCTCTCAGATGCCAGAGGGCCTCCGGGGCCACTCCGTGTGCATGGGCATGTGTGTGCACGTGTGTGCCATGTGCGTGTGCACCGGTGCATGCGATCTGTCTACCCATTCTATTCTCTCCGGGTCGGTCCACGTCACCTTCTCACTCTATTTTTCTCTGACCCGCCCCCACAGGGTCGCAGCTGCCTCGCAGCTGCATGGCAGCAACGCACCTTCAGGCTCAGTCTCTGCCCAACCCCAACTTCCGGTTGGACTCACCCAGAATCGGTTAGTCGGCTGAGGACGGGGGTGCGCAGCAGCACGTGACAAGAGGTGAGGGTCAGAACAGGACCCAGAAAGGGCTCTCCGTGGGGCCAGCACCGCCGTGTGTGCAAGTGGGGGTGTCCTGGGCACATGTTTGACCCCGCTGAGCCCGGAGGGGACGGTCTGAGGTTAAATACACTGAAAGAGCGGACGAAGGCAGACACGCTTGGTGTCCCTCCCTGACGAGGAAGGGCATGTTTCTAAAATGTACACACAAGTCAACTGAAGGGATCACTGGAACAAAAGGCTCAGGGCACAGAGGCCATCAGAAGTGTACAGAAATCCGTACATGTATCATTTTGCTCACTAAAATGTAAGCAATAAATAGACATTACTGATGGCCACCTAGGCAGGGTCAGTCCCAAGGAGCATGGTGACCCACAGAGGTCCCTGCCCTTTGGAAACACCATCCGTGGGTGAGACAAAGCCCCCGGGGCACAAGGATAGCATGCGGCAGGCTGCTCCCCTGGGCGGCTGGGTGACAGGAGTTCCAGGCAGAGGGCACGGGGAGTACAAAACGCTACAGGCCAGTGCCAGACCACCCGGCAGGGCAGGGCGGAACCATGAGGACGGCCACACTCTGAGGGCCCTTCTCGGCTGGGGGGCTGCAGGGAGCAAGGAGACCCCATGTGTGATCCAGAAAGGTGCCAGCCACAGGCACCAGGAGCGCAGCGGGCGGCTGATCCAGGAGAGACGCTCAGGACACCAGGACTGCAGAGGTGGTGGCAGGGACAGAGCGGGGTAGATGGCCAGAGACCTTCCACGGGGAGAAGACAACAGACCTAACAGATCCCAGGAGTTTTCTTTTTCCTAAATAACATGATGGGGACCAGGCTGTTCTTTCCGGTTTTCCTTGCCTGGCTCTGGGTTTCGCTGGAAACTTCTCAGGGTCTGGTGTACTTAAGCCGGAGAGGCGGCTCTCGAGGTGTACCACCAGTGCTGCAGGTGGCACGCCCTGCAGGGCCTTTCCTGAGCTCGGTTCTCCATCCGACAGCGTGACGCCTTTGGGACTTGCTGACCCGGGCCTCCCTGGCCCTCCCTGACCCCACAGAACTTCTCACCCCTCATTCCCCACCCTGGGATGGGCCAGGGGAGGCACAGTCTCATCCAGAACCTCTACTCTGCCGAGATACTCTTTATCTTGTGGCTGGCAGAACAACGGCCCCTAAAAGATATCAGGTCCGAATCCCTGGACACTGTGAACACGTGACCTCACATGGCAAAAAAGACACCATGAAGTTAAAGATCTTGAGATGGGAAGATGATTCTGGATTATCTGAGTGGGCCCTAAATGCAAACACTGGTGTCCCTACAAGAGGGCGACTTGACACAGATGGGAAGGTGACGTGACCACAGGGCTGGGCAGGTGCAAGGGCACCGGAGACGGGTGTGACGTGGCCATGAGCCAAGCCACGCTGAGACTGCTGCCAGCCACCACCCGTGGCGGGAAGAGACAGGAATGGATTCGCCCCGTTTCCAGCAGGGACGCAGCCCTGCCGACACCCCAGTCTCAGACACCAGCCTCCAGCACCACGAGAGAATGAACTTCTACTATTTTTGTCTACCCAGTTGTGGTCACGTGATACGACAGCCCCAGGAAACACACACTCTCCCTGCTCTCCTGTGCCTTGACTTTCCTTTTTCCTCTCTGACGCTCCCCACTAGAAGCGGCTCCATTACACCCAAACTGGGCTGTTTCCAAGAGCGGAAAGCACAAACGCCTGCAGCCGTTCTCAAAGGGGCCGATATCACCTCCCCCCCGATAAAGTGAAAATTGGTTCTTGGAGGGAGTGACGTTTGATTCTTTTCATGCATAAAGCCCAGCTATAGAGCCAGTACACAGAGTTTTACCGCACATCTGGGGCGTGAAAACTCCACAGGGGAGAGGGCATCAGGAGAAAACGGTTGAGAAACACCAACTTAAATGGTGTTTAAGCACCAAGCAGGGTCACCAGGCACTCCGGTCCTTCAGCCACCAAATATGAGCTGAGCCCCCGCACGTGCTACCTGGCAGGAATGTGATGATGGCGGCCTGGAGCTGCATTCATTCTGGCGGGCGGGCAGAGAGCACCGTCGGCTTGAACCCCTCCCCGGAGGCAGAGGGGCCGACGGCATACAAGTTTGGAGACCGAGAGCCCCAAATGTCAATCCCGTCTCACCAAAGGATCTGTGAAACTGACTCACGTATTTAAATACACGGAGCATTCAAGGACCACGTTGTACCATCAAAGCACTTAGCCCCCCATCTGTGCAGAGTGAATACCCAATAAACGTGAGTTCTCTCCCCTCCCTGGGTTCTAAAAAGCTGCAGGATGCTTCCTCATGAACTAGACAGCACAAGCTTGGGGGCTGACGCACACACGACTGCTCCCAGAACTACATCTCAAGGGTGACTGCAGGTCACACGCTGAAAGTGAAATACCGCGAAACTGCAGATAACAGATGTGTTACAGTAAACTGAGAAACCCATTCGCACGCAGGCTGAGGCATCTCCAACTTGCTGTCTGGGTCTGCTGGGACCGAATGTCTGCATGGCCCACACCAAATTCACGTGTTGCAGCTCTAACCCCCAATGCAGTGGCATTTGGAGATGGGACCTTGGGGGGTAATTAGGGTTAGGTGAGGTCATGCGGGTGGAGCCTCATGCTGGGATTAGTGTCCCTTTAAGAACAGACATCAGACAGCTTGTTCTCTCTTTCTCCACCCTGTGAGGACACAGGGAGAAGCCAGGAAGCGGCCCTCACGAGAAACTGAATCGGCCAGAACCTTACTCTTGCACCTCCAGCCTCCAGAACTGTCGTCTAAGCCGCCCAGCCTGTGGCACTGTGCTCTGCCAGCCTGACGTGAGCCACCTTGCGTTGCTTTAACAGGATACCTGAGACCGAGAAACTTATAAAGAAAAGAGGTTTATCTGGCTCACGGTTCTGCAGGCTATGAAGTTCAGGGCATGACCCTGGCTTCTGGCGAGGGGTTTTGTGCTGTCACACCATGGCAGAGAAGGTCAAAGGGGAAGTAGACAAGTGTGAACAGAGACCAGATCCAAGGGGCGTCCTGGCTTTGTGACAGCCGATTCTCACGGGAACCAATCCCACGTCGCCAGAGTGGGAACTCACCCTCTCCTGGGAGAAGGACACCACGCCAGTCATGAGGGAGCCGTCCCGACGACCCAGACACCTCCCAACACCGCCACGCTGGGATCGAGCTTCGACGTGAGCTCAGGTGGGGGCAAACCAACCACATCCAGACCATAGCATGACCGAGCAGACCAACACAGGGTCATTTCTGTCACTTCTTGCTAGTGAATGACTTGAGGATTTAAAACCAGGGACAGATACTTTTTCAGGTTAGAAACAGCTGCTTCGTAAATATTGCACGCCTAGCACAGGTTGTACCTGGTTTACACGCACTGCACCCAGCTGCACCCTATTAACACTGTCACCTGGTGGCCAGCATGAGAAACTACAAAGGGCTGTGTGGCCAGCCGGGCCCCATGTCCAGCTGCTGTTCACTCGAACCCCAGTTCGTGAGGGCTCCGGGCCCAATGCTGGGGACCAGGAGAGCAACGCTGGAAGACACGGTCCTCTCAGGGCAGCGGCCGAGGCACTTCTGCGTAGATGAGGCTGACGAGGGAAGCGTGGCCGTGGCCTGGAGGGCACCCTGGGGCCCAGCACAGGGAACTCGTTGGGACGCCACCACCCACTCTGATGCCTTTTGGCAGCTTGGATGCCAGGCTTGTCCTTTGAGAACTGGGGTTTGGGCCAGGCCGCTAAGCAGGCCGAAACCCAGGAGGAGACTGGAGCTGCTCTCGCACAGGAAGTGATGACAGCGGGTCCGGATCTGGGGCACAGCAGACGCGCGCGGATGAGCAGGTGCAAACGCCTTCTGGGTGCTGGGCGGAGGAGGCAGGAGGGGCAGCGAGCCCTGGCCGCCGTGGCGCCCTGACCCCGAAACGCAGTCTGCTTTGCAGCCTGGTGCTGCCAGATTACGGCGACGGGGGGAAGAGGTGCTGTTAAAGATTTTCTCTAAAAAAAAAATGAAATCAAATTTCTGCTTTTATCAATGCCGTACATCTGGACGGATGGTTTACCAAGTCAGATCGCTCTACCCTGGGTACGAGCTGCCCCGCCCCATCCACACCCCTGCATCCCCCACGTTCCATGCCGAGCCGCTTTTTCAGGTGTTTGCCTTTTATTTCTAAATAGCACATGTCTAACGATCCATCTTGATTTCCTTCTGTTTAAATATTACTTGTTGAATTCCTGCCAGGGAAGACGAGGGTTCGCTCATTCATCACACCGCCCCACGCGGTCGCGTCCTGGGCTCCGGTTAAATAAGCACTCCAGGTTTACATGATTACGGCTGTCTACATCTTATGCGCAGCAAGACAGGCAGGCGACTGTGTTCTATGCCCCTGGGTGAAGAATGGCCACATTTTAAAATCTGCCTGTTATATTTACCTGTAACTAACTTATCACCAGTGAACTGCGGAGTGCGGGTCTCTTCTTGTGAGGTGCAAACACTGCAGCAACCTGTCTCTGTTTCCTTTGTGCCTGAACCACAACGCTCCCGGAGCCGTCCACCCTCCCAGGCCCCAGCTGGCTTCTCCCGGTGCCAGGTGCGGGGTCTTCCTGTCCCCAGCTCACCCCAGATCTGGGTGGAGCTCACCTCCAGCAGCTTCACAGGAAGGGAGCACAGGAGGGCATATTTTGAGAACGTGCACATCTGAAGATGCCTTTGGAACAGCCTTGCGTTGATTTGTTAGGATATGGGTTTGGGAGGCTCTTCCCTCCGAATTCCAAAGGAACGACCGACCATGGAGAGTGAGCTTCCTGCACGGCTGCTGAAATGCCTGAGCCCGATCCTCTATATGGAACTTGATTTTTCTCTCCTGAAACTTTTAGAATTGCATTTTCATTTCCACTCCAGGAGGTCTGAGCTCTCGGGACACCCATCCTTGCCGTGGGCGTGTTCTCACAGGTCACGCTGAGAACCCGGGGCCCCCGCTCAGTGGCACCATCTTGGACCATCTCTGTTCATCTCCTCTTCTCTTTTTCTGACCCCTCCAGAAATCCTGTTATCCTGCTTGGTGACTCCTTGCCTTCCAGCCACGTGCCAGTTCTTTCCTCCAACTCCCTGTGTGCGTCAACATTACTGCTGTCATTTTTTTTTTTTTTTGCAGTAATTATTAATTTTCAAGAGCCCCTTCAGTGCTCTTCCACGGATGCTATTATCTTCTCTGATCACACCGAGGACACGAGGCACAGTATATGTTCTGGAAATTCTCTTCTGTTCCCCAAACTGTCTCAGTGTCTGCCCAGCATCTTCGCTTGTACTTGTTTAATGTCTGCCTTTCGAGCTGATGGTTTTCCTTTCACGACAGGTGATTCTCAGTGGCCTGTCTCTATTTTCTGCTGGAAGCACTCGCACACGGAGGAACGCAAACTGTGTGTGCGTGGGTCTTGTCAGCAGGACTTCCTCAGGGGGCTTTCCCTGGGGGGATGAACACAAGACTCTTAGAGGAAGTGTTCTATCCACAGAGGTGACAGCCAGTGCAAAGGCCCTGGGGCAAGAGTGTGTTTGGTGTTCTTGAGGAAAAGCAAAAGTAGAGAACTGGGTGGCTGAAGCAGAGTGAAGACGTGCAGAGAGTGAGCTGATGGGGTCAACAAGGTCCTCGCTGGCCTCGTCACCCAGACCTGGTCGGCCATGTTCCACCAACGCCCGTTTTCAGCCCTGCCTACACCCTTGCATAGAGAAGCCAGGCAGCCAACACACTGAGCTCTGGCCGGCTTCCAGCCCGTCCCTGCAGCGGGCAGGGAGGGATCTTCTCCAGGCAGCCAGCGAGGTCGTCCCCTGCCTTCCACCTTCTGGATTCTCTTGGCCTCCTTGCTCTCTGCCGACTGATGAGCACATCTTCGTTTTCACGTAACGGAGCACAGTGCTGTCTGTGCGCATGCCTGGCACGCTCGCCTGGCGGGTGAGCCTGCACTCTCGCGAGCATGCCCACCTGAGCCTGTGGACAGCAGCGACGACCTCACTGGGCACCAGCCACAGACTTGCCTGCGCGCACCAGGGTGGGTGGGCCAGGCTGGCCGCGCATCGCTTTGCTTAGGGGGACAACAGGATAACTTCAGACTTGTGAAACTTCAGGTCACCACCCAGGCTGCAGGTGCCTGGGGCTGGAGCACCCGAGGGGGGGCTCCCAGGGAAGAGCTCCGAGGACCCACCATTCTTCCCTCCCGCAAGAAGCCTGCAGAGCTGCTAACCTCTTGGGTCTGCAGCCCTTGGCGGTCGATGAAAGTGACCTCAAGTCTCCCTCACAGCCTCCCCCTTCCCTAACCAAGGCCCTCCCCAACCCTGCTTGATTAACCAGCTAACCCCAAAAATCCCTGGTGCTGACCTCAACCTGGTATGACTCGTGAGGCATCCCCGACACACACACACACACACACACACACGCACGCACGCGCTCATGTGCCATTTCAAGGTTAAAAGCCAGCCCCATGGTACACAGGCGCAAAGGAAAATGCCAACGTTCTGGATTCAAGACACACCGGCTTCTACAGCAAGGCCGTCCAACGTGGTCTGGCTGCTGGCACTTGAAATACAGGCACCGTGACCCAGGAACCGAACTTGACACTTTCTAAAATTATAACTACATTTAAATTGAAGCAGCCACATGTGTCCTGTGGCTACTGTACTGGACAGCACAATCTAGAATATTCCACTGAATCCAGGCGCCTCACTCACAACCTCTGTGCAGTTTCACTGATGCTACTCTCTCTCCCAGGGTGATGTCTGCTTTGCACCCAGGGCCGTGACGGGCTGTGGGATGCACGGACTGCCTTCTGCTTTAGAGCGTTCTGCCTAGTCGCGCAGCATGTCTCCCTGAGAGTGAAATCTGAAGCCATGTGGCCCCTCTTTGGCCTCATTTCCTAAAGCTGTGTCAGCCGTCACCCGGCTTCGTGGCTGCTCCTCACACAGCCCAGGCCCGCACTGACCCCAGGACCTTTGCACTTGCCAGTTCCGCTCTCTGAACTGCCTCAGATATCCTAAGGCCCCAGCACCTCTCTCCCTTTTTCCTGGTCTCTGCTCAAGCGTCCTCCGCGCCCATAAAAGAGCCTCGCGCCCACAGCGCCGCTGCCAGTGTGTTCTGCCCCCTCATTCCGCTTTATTTTTTGTCGTGTTTTTACCAACATCAACATGGCATGTGTTTATCTGTTCAATATCTGGCGTGTTCTCCCTGAGAGCAGGGTGTCAGGCTTACCGAAGCATCTCCCCTCACCTAGGAGGGAGCGTGGCTCCCGTGAGAACTCAGTGTGTACGGGGTGGTTGAAGCCATGAACTTGGTCCCTGGTTACCTTTCATCACAGACATGCTCGGAATACCAGCCCCATTTTGGGTTGCCCAGGTTGCTAAGCCCTAATCCAGAAATACAACTTCTGTTTCCCTGTTTCTATGGGAACGCAGAGACTGAATCCAAGTAAGACCCACAGAAGAACTTTTAAAAGAAGCTACTTATCAGTGACTGACACCCCAGGGGCACATCCTAAGCAGAGACAGCAGGCTGCAGAGCTCCGAGGGGCCGGGCAGGCCAGGGAGGGGCTGTAAGGAGGGGTGAGGACTGTGGCCAGCTGGGGGGAGCACGGCCTCCCGGCAGGGCCACGCTCCCCAACCCCAGCCAGATGTCCACATGCACAAAGCCTGCCTGGGTGTGGCCATTCTCGTTTTTCAAATGAAGCTGGAAAACTGAATTTTTATATGAAATTCCTGGAGATTTAAACACCAGAAACAATACTCTGTGCAGTCCACAACCAAGCAACCGGGCCAGGTCCGCCCTCCCACCGGCAGGAGGTAACTCTGCTCTATGTTCACTCTGTCTGCAGCGTGGCAGCCGGGTGCCCGGCATGGCTCACTTGCCCGCCCCTCAGAAGGTTGCTGGCCACAAGACGCACGGCGGGTACCAGCCAGTGCCCGGCTCCCTGCCTTACCGAGCCACTTCTAAACATGCCAGAGAAATGCACCAAAAGAAGAAGAAAACAGAAATAAGGATAAGGATTTGGCTGGCCGTTCGCACACACAACAGGAAGGGCTGAAATCAAACCTGACCCCACCTCGCTGGTCCTGCAGGAGCAGAGATGCTCTCCCGCCCATGGAACTCGGGCGCTGGGGGCTGGAATGGACCGAAGAGCCCTTGTGGGCCACGTGGCGTCCCCAAGCATCTGGAGTCCAGGTGTCACCAGGGCCACACTCCTCCGGAGGCTCCACGGGACGGTCCTCCCTCATGTCTCCCAGCTCTGGTGGTTCCTGGCGCGCCCTGGCTCGTGGCCCATCCCCATGATCTCTGCCTCTGTCTTCGCATGGTCTTCTGACCTGTGTGTCCAGTCTCTAATCTTCTCTTCTTAAAAGGACACCTGTCACTGGATTAGGACCACCCCAACGCAGCGTGACCTCATCTTATTCGATCACATCTACAAAGGCCCTATTTCCAAATAATGTGGCTTTCACAGGTTCCAGGTATCGGTGTGGGGGAGGGGAAATTCTTCAGCTCCGTGCAGGGGCATTCAGAAACTTCCAAGTGACTCCTAGCAGCTTGCCCAAGGGCACACAGCGGAGAAGAAACCAGAAGGCAGATGGGAGTGCCAGGCACCTGCTGTGCCCTCTGGCTAGACCTGTGGCCCCAGAGGAGTGCTGGCGTCCTCAGGGCAGCCCTCCTGGCCGAGGCCTTGTGCCTCAGCAAACCCAGACCCAAAATAAACCATCTTCTTGGATGATTGAGAACCAGGATGAGAATTCTGGAAACTACTTCCGTCTTGTTCGTAGAGACAGTGTTGGAAACAACACAGACTCTTCCAAGGATGAACTGTGGAAACTGCCGTCTCTTGTCAATTCCTGGCTGATCCTGCACCCTCTTTTACTTTGAAAGTGAATAGATGCAAGCTGTCTAGCGACTTGGCTGTCTTGTTCAAATAAATGCTTTTTTAATCAAACCATAAAGTAAGCGCAAAACGCCGTCTTTGGGTGGTTACAGAGCTGGTACCATGATCTACTGAAACGTTCTCATGTTGGCTCCCACACCACGGTTTTTCTAGGTGGCTCTTGTTGGTGACGAACAGCAGAGATGCACCCAAGCTGGTTATGATTTTCAAGCCGGGACGAGGCCAGCTGGGCGGCCCTGGCTCTGCGTGGCCCCAGGGACTCAGGCAGCAGGAATCTGTGAGCTCACTGCTAGACACCACCAGCGGCTTCCTGCGGTTGTTCCTGTGGCTGCCAGAACAAATGATCACAAACTGGGTGGCTTCAAGTGACAAAAACGCATTTTCTCCACCGTCCTAGAAGCTAGAAGTTCAATAGTATCACTGAGCCACAATCCAGCTGTCGGCAGGGTCACGTTCCCCTGGAAGGCTCTGGGGGAGGGTCCTTCCTGCCGCTTTCAGCTTCTGGGGGCTCCGGGTGGTCCACAGCTCCTAGGAGCATCACCCTGACCTCTGACCCCCACCCGCTGCCTCCATCTTCACGTGGCCTCCTTCCTTGTGTGTGTCCTCCCGAGAGGACCTCAGGGATCACGCCGGCCCACCCAGCGCTGTAATTAGGATGCTCGCTGAAACTCGGTTCTCAGTGTTGGCGGAGGGGCCTGGGGGAGGTGTCTGGTCATAGGAGTGGATCCCTCATGAACAGATTAATGCCCCGCCCCGCCCCGGGGCGAGTTGTCACTCTGCTAGTTCCTGAGAGACCGGCTGGTTAAGCAGCCTGGCACCTCCCCACTCGCTTCCGCTCTCGCCGTGTGATCTCTGCCCTCTGCCTTCCGCCGCAGGGGGACGCACCTGCTCTCACCAGACGGGAGCCCAGTCTTAAACTGCCATGTAAGGTCACAATCACAGCTTCCAGGCTTAGGACATGACACCTTTGGAGACCATTATTTAGCCTAACACCCCCCGCCCCCAGTCACGATTCCAACTATGGCCCCAGCCAGGAGCCAGCCCGGGGCCCCACCTTCCCTTGAACACACTGCGTCCGGGGCCTTTCCAGACTCCAGGCCTCCGCTGTGTCGTTGTGACTTATGGTAAGGAATATATACTTGGTCTTTCTCCCTGTTCTC